>NQII01004651.1:92093-115376 GCA_002778355.1 Clitarchus hookeri
GTTGTTAACTTGTAGCCAGAGGAATGTGATATCATGTCCTAACATCGGTTCTGTGTTCAAAGCTGGATGCTGTCAAGCAAAAGAAAGCGATATCCAGAGACGCTCCGATCAGTCGTGTTTACACTGTTTACTGTAATAAACTTCTTCTCCTACGACATTCACGCGACTTGAATAACCAGAACTCTCTCCACGTGCTCGGCCGCATATCTGATAAGGGATATTTCCCTTCCTTTTTCCGACTTACCACGCGATAGTGTGATAAATTTTAAGATTAATGATGTGGTGCTGTCTTTATTTATGCGAGTTTAACTCTAGAACAAGATTTTGCGCGGCAAAAACTGACACCGCCATGTTAATGAGCCTTGTAAGTTACTGTGCATGTTGTCGCTTTTTTACATGCATATGCCATAGCGGGTTATGTGTCCATCTGGAATTTTTATTGTATTTTGTTGTTTTGGGTGATTTTANAGAGGTATGTGATATGTCCTAACATCGGTTGTGTGTTCAAAGCTGGATGCTGTCAAGCAAAAGAAAGCGATATCCAGAGACGTTCCGATCAGTCGTGTTTACACTGTTTACTGTAATAAATTCCTTCTCCTACGACATTCATGCGACTTGAATAACCAGAACTCTCTCTACGTGCCCGGCCGCATATCTGATAAGGGATATTTCCCTTCCTTTTTCCGACTTACCACGCGATAGTGTGATAAATTTTAAGATTAATGATGTGGGGCTGTCTTTATTTATGCGAGTTTAACTCTAGAACAAGATTTTGCGCGGCAAAAACTGACACCGCCATGTTAATGAGCCTTGTAAGTTACTGTGCATGTTGTCGCTTGTTTACATGCATATGCCATAGCGGGTTATGTGTCCATCTGGAATTTTTATTGTATTTTGTTGTTTTGGGTGATTTTANTTTACATGCATATGCCATAGCGGGTTATGTGTCCATCTGGAATTTTTATTGTATTTTGTTGTTTTGGGTGATTTTAATGTTGCTGCCACTTCACCGACCACCAGCAATTGTTGCACAGTTCCACTGTGCAAAAACGCAAAGAAATTCATTTCGTATACGGTACCTACAAATGATCGAAGTAATAAAACAAAGCGTGAAGCATGTCGAAACGTAAGAGCCTTGAAATAATCCGTAATTAGCGAGAAAAGTACCTGTTTTGTGTGTGGAGGTAGTTTCATCGTTAAGTTAGTAAATGGTTTTCTTATTGTAATTGCACTGGAATAGTTCGAAATACAGTAATTTTTGGCCAATGAGAAATTGATGTTAAGTTTCACAAAAAGTTATTACATGGTTTACACAATAACACAGGAACATGTTTTTGTACTTGGTTAATAAAATACGAAAAATGTTTCATTTTGTTACCTAGAAATGCTAATAACGTTATCTTTTTAAATTGCTTTACCATTGAGCCTATATCCTCCTACTTGCACATGCTAAGGCTTACGTTTAAAAGATATCTATAACAATAAAATCCGCATCGTGTTAATTGATTCCATATAGGCTTAATCTTGTCCTTAGTTTTTAAAAATAATTTCGAAATGCTGGTATACCAAACTAATGGTAACTAAGTGAAATGACGTGACTGATGAATAAAAGTGCAAAACAATGGTTATTCTTGAGAATAAAATACTCAAATAAAACACGCTCNAAATGACGTGACTGATGAATAAAAGTGCAAAACAATGGTTATTCTTGAGAATAAAATACTCAAATAAAACACGCTACTAAAAAAGTTTTGCACCAATGGGATTTCAGATTTTTCTAGGTTGACCATAACCCAAGAGAAAGTATGGGAAGAAATTCACACTGTCTTCACAGAATACACCCCATTTTTGTAATGCGCAGACTGTCCCAGCGAACTTTCTTAATGTGCAACCAATTACAGGTGGTGCAAAACCTTTTTTGAGTAGTATTTTTTCAAGTAGTAAACTCATTACCTAATACAGTACTCAAATTGTGTTTCGAAAAGCCATTTCAAACATTAGTGAAGTCCGCGGAAATTGAAGCGAAATCAGATTAGCAGGAAACCTACTTTTCCGACAATGTCATCCCGTTCCGATTTCAACTTTTCTCTGTAATCCACGGCGACCGGCCGACAACACGTTCGCATGCTGAAGCTAAGATGGCTAAACAACATACACAATGCGTCATATACATTGTAGCCAATAGGAAACAATGTTGATTGTTTTCAAAGGAGTTTAAAAATGTTTACATTTTGAGAGCGTGGTATTTTAAAAAAGGAAGTACTCACAGGAATAATATTCTGCCTAGTAGTATTATATACATGCGATAGTTATTACAGTGGTTCAATAAAGGCGTAAGTGATTATCTAGGAAACATCCCTATTGCACTCTGCTTTTCTGTCTGTCACATAGACTTTTCAGATGTTTCTGAAACCGAACCTTCGCCACCTTTATAATCACGTGAAAACTGCTTTCTTTATTGTCCGCGTGTGTCGGGTCGCGATATACGTTTCTATGAAAGTGGTGCAGGGAGGGAGGGGATTTATATTTTGTTTTAAATTCTTGGTTAGCATCCTAACGGCTTTTCTTCTAGTCATAGTTTGTCTATTTCGTCTCGATGACACCTGNGTTTTAAATTCTTGGTTAGCATCCTAACGGCTTTTCTTCTAGTCATAGTTTGTCTATTTCGTCTCGATGACACCTGATTTCAGTTGACAAGCAGGTCACAGACATCTTCGATCCTCTATGGTCGCCTTAAAAACAGACGAAATCTGGATGTAGTGTCTGGGACTATAGGTATCTTGAATGCTTACGTTTTACGGACGTAGAATGTTAACTCCAAACATGTTTATTTGTTCTTCTTCCCGTTGTTTTTTTTAACGAGGATGTAGCGGAAAAGAGTTATTAAGAGTCCCGTTATTCAGAACGCCTGACTCATTAGGAAGTTGAAAGTTACTTAAACTTAAATATATGGCGATAAACAGGGAGGTTGGAAAATAATAGCTGCGGTGCATTAATTAACCTGTGGGAACTTCCTCAAATTACATCTATCATTTGATTTACTAGCGATGTAAACATTTTTTTTTTTTACCTCAGATCAACCTTGGGCGTATTACCGAAGAAAACTGCTCACGACGAGAAATCTGTAACATGCCTTCGCTTTTTGCGACCTGAAACAAAAAAAAATGTCCTTAAAATATATTGTGGTGATTAAATGAGTTTTTAATTACCAGAAAACTGTTCGGCATTAATTAAAAATGATATTATGCAAGAATTTAAATGGACTATATCCATTGACAAAATAAGCTAAAGAACAAAACAAAAAAAAAATATTTAAATACTGTACCTGCAGAAATCGTACTGTATGATTGACATAGAAGTGCGTGTCGTTACTAAGTGACCATCGGTTATTTCTGCCCAGACAAGAGCGGACAGTAACTCTTCCATAGTTAGTCTCGCTCATAGATTACAATATAAATGATATGGCGCGCTCTGTTGCCAGATGGATGCCGACTATCAACAAACAATAAGTTACACTGCGTTCATTCGTACAAAATTACATAAACTGTTACATTGTATGGGAGTGTGTACACGTAAAATTCTTTGATTAGCTACCCATTGCAATCTAAGGGTGAGACGCACTATACGTAGGCTACCACCCGGTAATAGTGATCGCGCCTTACCAACTGAATTGGCAGTTATCTCTTAGACTTTCATATTTATTCAAGTTTGCCAACAGCATATTTCAGTGTCTTTATTTTTCTGGGGCTAATAATTTACCAGCAGTCATATTTCTGCATCCAATTATTAAAGAACTTTCGTGCAAATTCGGATATCTCCACATTATCTGACTTGGAGGTTAATGCGAAAAAAAACGGTTAGCGTATAGTCAGTCAACTAGTATGATAAAATACATTTAAGCACTGCACTTACATATGTACATCTATATCAGATTTGCGGTTAACAAAGCATTTTTAAAATGAGTTTTTCAAAAAATATTATTTAGCTGCCCTTAAATGCGTATTTCTTAATGCACACACTTCCAGTGGAGTAGGCAGCGGTGTAATAAAGCAGTTTCATGAATAACCGTCGAATTAAAAAGTATGACGTTAGAATTTGTGGATGATTAATTTATTTGATTGTTTCGTGCACTAAGAACACGCAGTGGAGAGCCTCTTAAGCGGCTCTTACCAAACAGCGAAGTCTTGAGAGCCGATGGATGATGTTGAAGCGAGGTGGATATGGAGCAGCGCCGGAATGCAAGGGCGGGGGAAACTAGACATCCCCGAGAAACCCGCCGACCAGCGGCATCGCCCAGCACGATTCCCACGTGCGAAAATCCCGGGATAGCTCTGGCCGCTACGTCAACCGCGGCCCGCTAACAGCACTCAGGTAACGTCTTTAAGTACGTTCGTAACAATTTCACAGTTAAATTTGATTCGACGCGTAAGTCAAGTTATTGTGCCTGTGGCAGTGTCGATCCGTGAGGCGAAGGATACGAACTGGGTAGGAAATGTATATGTTGAGCAAGGCTTTAAAAAGTGCTCAGCCACGAACATCCTCTATAAATAATTATCTATGAGCTATAGCCTTTTCACTATAGGATGATCTGAACTTCTGGAGCGAACTTTGGGAAATGATGCTTTATGAGAAATGAAGTAGAAAACAGTACTATAGGAGTTAAATCAGCAATTTTGAAATATACTTTAGAAAAATGTCTCTGCCATTGCCTGTGTAAATTTTAACGGATAAACTGTCTGGGATACACCCAGTAAAGTTGCTAACGACGAAGGGAAAGTAGTTCTGTGTCTTATCGTAGAATTAAGTGTTTGGTAAACACTTGTGATTACTGAAATAATTTCCCTTCCTTTGTTTTTTTAGAGCATATTAGTGCAAGGATAAGATGTATACTTTTCTAATAAATTAACAGTTTATATAGAATGACGCATGAATAAAGTAATCAGGCCCATGACANATAAGATGTATACTTTTCTAATAAATTAACAGTTTATATAGAATGACGCATGAATAAAGTAATCAGGCCCATGACACTGTTAATTTTACATATGGTGGAAGAATACACACTATGCATAAAAGGGCTTCCGAAAGTGATTAGTTTACCTTGAACAGCCTTTAATAATGGCTTAACGTAGTTATTAAGGGAGACACACACATCTTTGAAAATTGGGAATTAAAATTAGTTACACGCAACATTTCAGAAACTACGCGAGATGAAACCGNTTCCCTTCCTTTGTTTTTTTAGAGCATATTAGTGCAAGGATAAGATGTATACTTTTCTAATAAATTAACAGTTTATATAGAATGACGCATGAATAAAGTAATCAGGCCCATGACTCTGTTAATTTTACATATGGTGGAAGAATACACACTATGCATAAAAGGGCTTCCGAAAGTGATCAGTTTACCTTGAACAGCCTTTAATAATGGCTTAACGTAGTTATTAAGGGAGACACACACATCTTTGAAAATTGGGAATTAAAATTAGTTACACGCAACATTTCAGAAACTACGCGAGATGAAACAGTCATTAGGAAATTTAGACGGTTCCATGTACTTAACCACAAAAAAGTGTTACCTGTGGGTGTTTATCGATCGTTATGACTTTACAATAATGCTTGCATTAAATAAACACAACGTTGTATTTGTGCAACACGCTCAGGCGAATGGTTCTCGAGAAAAAAACTTTGTTTCACGTTTTGCAAATATCTAATTTTAATTATAATTTTCAAGGGCGTTTATTCCCTAAATATCGTTAGGTCACAGATAGTATTATGTTTTCTGCCTCATTTTTCATAATGATTCATCTCAGAGTAATTCTGTAAACCTCCAACACATACAGGTGTTCGGGAACTTGGTGTCAAACTCCAAACGTAGTTAATTTGGACCAATAGTAACACAAAATCCATATACCTACACCTAAATTCGATAACGTATTTTTATATCAAATAATTGCGTTCAAAGTTGCGGCGTACAACACCTGCAGAATAAGGCGGTGCGATCATGCATGTATGACAAGTCGCCTACGACCTATGCAGCTTGTCCTAGATGCAATATAGCACCGCCTTGCCCTGCATGCGTTGTACGCAGCAACTTTGAACATAATTATTTGATACAAAAATACCTTTACGAATGTGTGTATATGGCTTTTTTTTTGTTACTGTTGGTCTAAAGAAACTATGTCTGGGGTTTGGGTACTGAGTCTCCGAACATTGTTTAAACAAACGTGTCGCTATATACGGGAAAATTCCTCAGTTGTTACTGAAAACAACTCTGCGACTGTGGCAGAACTGCGAAGTAAAGTGGTGAGAGACTGCGAGAGTAGTCCACGCCACCGGTGTATTCGACTGTTTCCTGTTTCGAGTGAGTGGCTGTGTGTTGTATACAGTGCTGGTGTGTTGGTGATAAGGGGGGGGGCGGTCAAGTGGGTCACAGCTAGGAAAGCTTCCGCCCAACGCAACTGTAGCGTGCGACGGTCGTGAGCAGGCAGCTTTTCCGATCCCAGACTACTTGTGTTTTATTGCCCCCTCCCCTCCTCTTCCTTCCTGCATTCATCCCACATACTGCTCGACTCGACTAATTACATTTAGTTGACTATACGGTAGGTTCGGAAATTAAACGCCCAAACTGCGGGAGGTGATTCCTTATGAAACACAAGGTCGAAAATATACAGTACACCGTGTACCTAAACGGAATATTAAAGGAGATATAAGCCTATGAAAATTGTGTTTTGAAAAGTATTTTTGCCGAATGCTTTGTACAACGCCTAAAAAGTGCGCAGCAAAAAGGTGACTTACGCTTCCCATGTTGGAGAGACATATGCGTAATTCTGGCCGTCCTCGGTCTGTGCGTACTGTTCGGCTTGAGGAAGTGATACGTCAGCACATCTACGCGCTCCATAGCGCGCCAAATGGGCGTGTCCCATTTAACCGTGCGCGAAGTACTGTGTGTAAATCGCCGCCATCCCTAACGCTGCCAGAAAGTACAAGGCATTCAGCGAAAATAAGTTTTCAAAACACAATTTGTACAGGCGTATATCTCCTTTAATATTCTGTTTAGGTATATGGTGTCCTGTATATTTTTGACGTTATTTTTCATAAGGAATCACTTCCCGCAGTCTGGGCGTTTAATTTACGAATAACCTGTGTAAGTACCTATTATTACAAAAACTGCATATCACCACCACACCACACCACACCCACTGTCAACGTTTAGGAAGGGCAAAATCAAACATTTTACCCATACCTTTTTCTTAGTAGTGTGCATTTATAATGGTGAAGGTTTAAGTAAGGCGTGGATGCCGTGGGGTAACCGTGTGTTGTATTTGTATATGTGCATAATTGATGAAAATAATGACGTGCCCCGCCTACATTGAACTACTTTAATTTTCAAAGCCGAGGAAATAAGGCTGCAGTAGGACGACTGGACTGAGACATTTATATCAAATTCCACGTAGTAGTTTACGCGCAAGCTTGCTGCCTTTCGTCGTGCAACGTGCAGCCATACGGCTTTTAACAATGGCCCTGCAATTTCCAGTGAAAGATCTGTGCCAGAGTTCAGCGTAGTGACTTACAAAAGTTTGGCGTGTGTTAGCTGAAATGGATTCACATGCAGACAAGTAAAATATAGGTAGCTGAAATCAGGATTATCCGACGAGAAGACGCAAAATCTTTTATAAACGACCAAATAAAAGATAAAAGATCGCGAAGATGGTGCGAACGTGACTTGCTAACGGAGAAATAGTTTTCCAAAGCTAGCTCTACAGTACCGACCTTGCGGAAAAAAAAGTATGAAGCGGCAAGGAAGAGGCAGACTTGTGGATGAAAACCGGTTGGATTGCCTAGTTTGAAATAGGTGTTGTGTTTGTTAAAGGCTGTAAAATATTTCGGTTTACAATAAATCCCTAAAGCTCTGTGATCCAAAGTATGTTATGCCCGTAAGAAAACAGGTTGCGAATTAGTTGCTGATAACGGTTTATTTAAAATTATAGACAACACATCTAAGCAGACGCATTAATTAACGTTGGATGAAAGTGACATAATTCTATTTATATCGTCTCATTCGTAATGGAAACATCAAGAAATGTTTTTTTGTATTAGTAGTATTGATTTTTTCACAGCTTTTTTCCCTATAAGTTTTACTACTGTCAAAGACTGCATAACNTATTAGTAGTATTGATTTTTTCACAGCTTTTTTCCCTATAAGTTTTACTACTGTCAAAGACTGCATAACTACGAATACCTCATTTATGTCATAATGGTACTTAAGATAGAATGAGGCATGTACACGATTCTTGTTCTTGAAAAAAAAAAAACAGCTTTCAAACAAGTAATTATCTCTTGCATGTTATTTCGAACAAACTCGAGATTCACTGATCCAGGTTTCTAGGGATTGGTGTCTCAATTGCTACTCGGGTTTGGTTCAAAGTCAAAGACTTTGTTCGCATGTGCAAAACTAAGACTGGTCTTCTGATTATCTTCGGGTATTTCTGAGCCGTCCCATGGTGTGTTCCATCTTTTCTTCATTGCAGAAATTTGCGTGCGTCATCCATCCGACGATTTACGGTGACATTTTTGGTATGTACGTAGTTTTCTTTATTCAGCACACAAGACATGTTATCAACGTACATGGCAAGAAGTGAGTAGGTATTACAAATTATCCAGTTGCTTTTAAGTCAACACAGACGTCTCAAATATGGTGCAATGGTAGATGAAAGGTTGCTGTTGTACAAAATAATAATGCCGTTGGACGCTGCGTTGATTGAATGAAATGGGTAAAACTTATAAAAAAAAAATTAAGTTCACTAATAAGTTTGCAGAGTTAGAGAAATATCGTTTGTAGAAATTGCAAAACAGTACATACACCATATTGTATTTCTATGGTTAAAGTTTATCGGAGCAATACGAAAACTTGACACTAAACTGATGTCTAGTAAAAGTGAAATGGGAAAACCGCGTAGGCTGTTGTGCGAGTCTCGCATTACATGTACCTTGCCATTCGGAATTCACCTCGCATCTGGAACACTTATAGGTTGTGAGAATAACGTGCATGTAAACGTGGCCAGGATTTAACGAAGCAGTGTNGCGTGCGACGGTCGTGAGCAGGCAGCTTTTCCGATCCCAGACTACTTGTGTTTTATTGCCCCCTCCCCTCCTCTTTCTTCCTTCCTTCATTCATCCCACATACTGCTCGACTCAACAAATTAAATTCAGTTGACTATACGGTAGGTTCGGAAATTAAACCCCCCAAACTGCGGGAGGTGATTCCTTATGAAACACAAAGTCGAAAATATACAGTACACCGTGTACCTGAACGGAATATTAAAGGAGATATAAGCCTATGAAAATTGTGTTTTGAAAAGTATTTTCGCCGAATGCTTTGTACAAAGCCTGCAAAGTCCGCAGCAAAAAGGTGACGTACGCTTCCCATGTTGCAGAGACACATGCGTAATTCTGGCCGTCCTCGGTCTGTGCGCACTGTTCGGCTCGAGGAAGTGATACGTCAGCACATCTACGCGCTCCATAGCGCGCCAAATGGGCGTGTCCCATTTAACCGTGCGTGAAGTACTGTGTGTAAATCGCCGCCATCCCTACCGCTGGCAGAAAGTATAATGCATTCAGCGAAAATAAGTTTTCAAAACCCAATTTTCACAGGTTCATATCTCCTTCAATATTCTGTTTAAGGTATATGGTGTCCTGTATATTTTCGACGTTATTTTTCATAAGGAATCACTTCCCGCAGTTTGGGCGTTTAATTTCCGAATAACCTGTATAAGTACCTATTATTAAAAAAAAACTGTATATCACCACCACACCCACTGTCAACGTTTAGGAAGGGGAAAATCAAACATTTTACCCATACCTTTTTCTTAGTACTGTGCATTTATACTGGTGAAGGTTTAAGTAAGGCGTGGATGCCGTGGGGTAACCGCATGTTGTATTTGTATAGGTGAATAATTGATGCAAATAATGACGTGCCCCGCCTACATTGAACTATTTTCATTTTCAAAGCAGAGGAAATAAGGCTGCAGTAGGACGACTGGACTGAGACATTCGTATCAAATTCCACGTAGTATTTTACGCGCAAGCTTGCTGCCTTTCGTCGTGCAACGTGCAGCCATAATACAGATGTTAACAACGACCCTGCAATTTCCAGTGAAAGATCTGCTGTGCCAGAGTTCAGCGTAGTGACCTACAAAAGTTTGGCGTGTGTTAGCTGAAATGGATTCACATGCAGACAAGTAAAATCTAGGTCGCTGAAATCAGGCTTATCCGACGAGAAGACAGCAAAATCGGTTATAAATGACAAAATAAAAGATCGCGAAGATGGCGTGAACGTAACTTGCTAACGGAGAAATATTTTCCCAAAGCTAGCTCTACAGTATCGACCATACGGAAAAAAAGTATGGAGCGGCAAGGAATAGGCAGACTTGTGGATGAGAACAGGTAAGATTGCCTAGTTTGAAATAGGTGTTGTGTTTGTTAAAGGCTGTTTAATATTTCGGTGTATATGACATCCCTAAAGCTCTGTTCTAGAGTGATCCAAAGTATGTTATGCCCGTAAGAAAACTGGTTGCGAATTAGTTGCTGATAACTGTTTATTTTAAATTATAGAAGACATATCTAAGCAGACGCATTGATTGACGTTGCATGAAAGTGACATAATTCTATTTGTATCGTCTCATTCGTAATGGAAACATCAAGAAATGTTTTTTGTATTAGTAGTATTGATTTTTTCACAGCTTTTTTCCCTATAAGTTTTACTACTGTCAAAGACTGCATAACTACGAACACCTCATTTATGTCATAATGGTACTTAAGCTAGAATGAGGCATGTACGTACACGATTCTTGTTCTTAAAAAAAAAAACAGCTTCTAAACAAGTAATTGCCTATTGCATGCTATTTCGAACAAACTCGAAATTCACTGATCCAGGTTTCTAGGGATTGGTGTCTCAATTGCTACTCGGGTTTGTCAAAGCATGTGCAAAACTAGACTGGTCTTCTGATTATCTTCGGGTATTTCTGAGCGGTCCCATGGTGTGTTCCATCTTTTCTTCATTGCAGAAATTTGCGTGCGTCATCCACCCGACGATTTACGGTGACATTTTTGGTATGTACGTAGTTTTCTTTATTCAGCACACAAGACGTGAAATCAACATACATGGCAAGAAGTGAGTAGGTATTACAAATTGTCCAGTTGCTTTTAAGTCAACACTGACGTCTCAAATATGGTGCAATGGTATATGAAAGGTTGCAGTTGTACAAAATAATAATGTCGTTGGACGCTGCGTTGATTAAATGTAATGGGTAAAACTTATAAAAAAAATTAAGTCCTCTAATAAGTTTGCAGAGTGAGAGAAATGCCTTTTGTAGAAATTGCAAAACAGTACATACACCATATTGTATTACTATGGTTAAAGTTTATCGGAGCAATACGAAAACTTGACACTAAACTGATGTCTAGTAAAAGTCGAAATGGGAAAACCGCGTAGGCTGTTGTGAGAGTCTCGCATTACATGTACCTTGCCATTCGGAATTAACCTCGCATCTGGAACACTTATAGGTTGTGAGAATAACGTGCATGTAAACGTGGCCAGGATTTAACGAAGCAGTGTTCCAGATGGATTGTTTACTTGTGTATGCAAGTTTCCGGGAATGCGTTGCCCAACACACAGCAGGGGCGGAAGCAGGAAATGACGCCATTACTTTTGTTTCGCCAGTTTTTTTGCTGCAGTCGCGTGGGAACAGAGTTACGGCCTCGCTCGTTAGCGACCAGTTTGGGAACATGGCGGCAGGAACAATGGCGCCCGTGCGAGCCTTCGCGGCGTGGCGTCGTGTTGCGTGTCGCGGGCGGGACCGGAACAACTATTTCAGAGAGCGGAGCAGATGTTTCATCTCGTCACTCGGTTGTAATGTTCGCTATTTGTCATCTGTCCTCGTTTCAACGGCCGACATCAACTAGACCTAACGAAGCCTCGCTCTGATCCTATGGACCACCTCTTATCACTCTCCGCGCGCAGCTTTCTTTTTGGCCCATTACATTGGCCGTGCCACTAACACGTAACGACCGAAATAAATTCCTTTGAGTGGTGAAATAAAGTATCGATGTTTCCAACGTTCTCCGCTTAATGGTTCGATGAGAGACCAAGTGGACTATGCCCTCCAAAGTAATGGAACGGATTCCAAATCAGCGAAATTTCACCGCATATCAGGAGAAATTTCTCTTTTTGATTTCCTGAATATCTTTCCGATTATTTCAATGACTTGACTAATTTAACTCTGGTTCCTTACGGCTGGGTGGTGAATTCTATTGGTCTAGAGTTCTGGACGCATAATAAACTCATTCTACATATAATTTAAATAGCCGATTCTTTTTTAATTTAATTTTCTTTCTGTTATCTGTCATTCTGTGTCATTAAAGCTTGCATTGTTAGTTCCTTAATTCTTCAGTATCCAGTTGTTACAAAACCTGTTATGTAATTTTGAAACACGTTTTGTTAATATAACCACAACTTCGGACTGGGAATAATTTTATGAAAAGTTTTTTCGATCTCATCCGAGTAGGATTTTAAACATCCAAAACAAACAGATCGCGATATGACATAACATGTTAAATTTTCTAACTTCCGNTGGACTATGCCCTCCAAAGTAATGGAACGGACTCCAAATCAGCGAAATTTCACCGCATATCAGGAGAAATTTCTCTTTTTGATTTGCTGAATATCTTTCCGATTATTTCAATGACTTGACTAATTTAACTGTGGTTCCTTACGGCTGAATGGTGAATTCTATTGGTCAAGAGTTCTGGACGCATAATAAACTCATTCTACATATAATTTAAATAGCCGATTCTTTTTTAATTTAATTTTCTTTCTGTTATCTGTCATTCTGTGTCATTAAAGCTTGCATTGTTAGTTCCTTAATTCTTCAGTATCCAGTTGTTACAAAACCTGTTATGTTTTTTTGAAACACGTTTTGTTAATATAACCACAACTTCGGACTGGGAATAATTTTATGAAAAGTTTTTTCGATCTCATCCGAGTAGGATTTTAAACATCCAAAACAAACAGATCGCGATATGACATAACATGTTAAATTTTCTAACTTCCGTGGGGGAGGAGGGAATTAAAATTAATGGATGGTTCATGTATATTGCTTGCATTTAGTATCTTAGTCTCTTTTGAATGTTGGAGAAAGTTGCTGCTTAACGTTTCGTAGGACAAATTTCACACTACATTAATTTTAATATTGGATCTCGTTCGGTAGTAAGAATTGATTACGCATACATTTGGGAGGATATTGATTCATCAGTCCTTCGCCCAAGCCACGGTTTGTGGAGTCATATAGGATTTCGCACACTACAGTTTNCCAAACAGATCGCGATATAATGACATAATATGTTAAATTTTCTACACTTCCGTGTGGGAGGAGGGGATTAAAATTAATGGATGGTTCATGTATCTTGCTTGCATTTAGTATCTTAGTATCTTTTGGATGTTGCAGAAAGTTGCTGCTTAACTTTTCGTAGGACAAATTTCACACTACATTAATTTTAATATTGGATCTCGTTCGGTAGTAAGAATTGATTACGCATACATTTTAGATAATATTGATTCATCAGTCCTGCGCCCAAGCCACGGTTTGTGGAGTCCTATAGGATTTCGCACACTACAGTTTGTATCTGTGTACGTTATATAATATATGCACTATTCCGCATCCTTTGTCGAACCAAGCACTCAGCCAGGGGACAGCAGGTCTTGCAGAGACAGCATGGAGGACCATTGGGTAATGATACTATGTATGGAAAGAATATTCCAGTGGCGTGCTTTTGAGGTGTGACTCGTAGGTGCTAGTCATTTATAAAATGTGACATTGGGAATGAGACTCATAAATGGAACGGCGACGGAATGCAAGTGCACGGTAAATAGGAACACCACGATAAAACTCGCTGGCCAACGGCAACGTCCGTCACGTTGCTCGCTTGCAAAAACCCGGGCGTTATTCTACTGGGAAGACAACGCGGATATTCGTGGCGCTATCCACGCGACCACCGTGTCGTGTGGTGGGGCAGAGCACTCGCGTGGACACGAGGACAGCGAGGTGACTGTCTGCAGGAGCCGTGCGGGCACGCTGTGGGCGTGTCTCGCAAGGCGCGCGCTCACGTGGCGTCCAACCGGCCAGTTTTCACTTTCATTAGCCCTGCTAGCCGTGTTTCCCCGAGGGGGGAGGGGGTGGCAAGTATAAGTATCTGGGTTGGCGGGAGCAACGTCTGTGCCAAGCTGACCGGCCGATAATTGAACCGGTGGCCGTCTGCTGCGATCCTTGCCAATTGTCTGCGATGGCACACTTTTCTCTTGAAATACGGGGAAGTTCATTACGAACTTGGAAGTCGATTCGATGTCGACGTCGACGTAAGCAGTTAATTGCTTCCACTGTTTTCCCGAGTTTTTTATACTTTAAAATGGACAGAATTGAAAAGTCCTGCAATCCAATCTGAAAACAGTATTTTTTTATACATCAAATGTATTCTTATTGTATGCAAGTCACAGATACCTGGCATGTATTTTTTATAGTCTAGAGCGATACATTTTTGGGCCATCAAATCTCTTATTTCTATTATTACCCGTGCTTGTGAAACTATTTTTTCGCTCTGAAAGTTCTTTCGGTGTCGTACAGGTTACTTGTCCTGCTTCAACGCTGAAGGCCGATTTACATTGAAGTTAACGAGGAGCTCGTTGCGTTAAATTTGTGTTAACTCTACGTAATTTTTTTTTATGAAACTGGGGTCGTTTTTGCATTCGAGTTAAGACTGGTTCGGCTTTGATAATTCGTAATACAGTACTAACAAATAGACGTATGCTGTATCTGGGGTCTGGAAAGGACTCTTGTATGTATGTGTATATTTGCATATATAAATGTAAAATAAATATACACCCAAATAATGGTTATATTCAAAACTAAACTGACGCCTATTTACTCGCATTCATACATTCTAATCTTGGAGTCTCGTAAATGGTTAATTTGTTTGTCATTCAAACACGAATAACTTCAACTACAATCGCACGACGTTCTGAATTAATACCTCAACACACTATACAGTCAGGACTGAAGTTCGTTGGAACAAAAATGAATACCGAAAATCAAAACAGTTGTTATTTTAAGGATTGCCTGCAATTAAGTTACCTTTACTTTATGTTAAAGTTGGTTCAACTTCTCACATGGAAGCTTGTAACTTTGTGTCACCCATTATTCGGTTTGAATGAATACACACTGCCGCGCGATATGTGCCTGAACATAACTATAACTCAAAGTTGACGCAACGAGCTGCGTGTTAGCTTCAATGTGAAACTGCCTTAATTTTGAATATATTTTAGGCCCCCCGCCCCCTCCACATAGTGTTTTCTAACCACAAGTATAGGCTATTCAAGGTAAAGTGAGCACTTAAAGGCCCTCCCAACAGGAATAATAATCAAACAATAATATTGTATTGTGGCCTCGGACTTTAACTCTTGAAAACTATAAAATGTATAAACTGGGTAAATTAGTCACACGGCGATTCTGATATTAGCATTTGGAGAAAGGATATAAATAAGGTGAAAGTAACTTTCAAGCACGGCCTTAAAGTACTCACTTTACCGTGAACAGTGTATAATCTGTGTCCCGGCATAGCGTAAACACGTTACAGTGTTCTCCGCTCGCAAGGCGTTTAACGCGAAGCACTGTCTGCGACCATTGTATCTACGCCGGAATCTCCCACCAGTCACGAAAAGTGTGCAGAAGTTGCACAAGTAGCTTGCACAACTTAACTAGGTCTGAACGTACCTTTTCGCGTGTGTGAATTTCTGCACGGCATTCCAGAACCAACCTGGGCGATTCGTGGTCGAGATTGCTGAAGCCTCGCCCTCGGATGCCAGGTTCTGGGTTCGAATTCCGGGCAAGTCATGTGTGTGCCGTATGTGTACACGCTTTATCCAGTCCAAAGTAGCAATAGAGATAAAACATTGTCGGTGACAGTCAAATCCATTGGCTGGTTAGTTAGTTCACGGTTATGATTGCAGCAGAAAATAGTTCCGACAGTATTTCGTAATTTTGTAGTTCGAACGTTGTAATTAAAATTATTAGTAGTGTCCTTTAAAAGCTCTACTAAATATAAAGTGGAAATATAGTAGTTATTGAATGTGTGTTCACCTGCGCATGATGCAGGATGCGGTGTTACCACGGCTGCCATATTGGATGACGTCACTCTGAAAGCTCCGCTTTGTTACTCCTCGCCAATAGCGGCGGCCATCTTGGATTTCGCGTTTTACCCTTGGAATTTCCCTTTTTTTCCTCCTGCTCTATTAATCCTTCCAATCATTTCATGCTCTTGCATTCTTCTTCATTTTTCTCACACTCTGTCATCCCGATGTTATTTTTTTTTCATACTCATTCCCTTCTGCCTCTCGCCAGTACACTGCCTTTGGTTTTCTCATATTCCTTCCGGTTTCTTTTCTCTCGTCTCCCACCCCTCTCTTGCTTTCCGCGTCCTCTATCACCGTTGACGTAGTCTGTTGTATGCAGCCATCTTTAATTCCCGCCGCCAGTATTCTGCTGTGGGCGACCATAATTTATTCTCGCGCCCTCCACCAGTGTGTGGGAGGTTCGACCATCCGAAGCCAGGAGCGCTGGTATCGATGTGGCCATTTTGTGTGCTGGTTGGTTCACTCACGCGCCAGCATCGGGCATCGGGGAAGTGAGTTAAACGATGGCTGCCAGGAGCGCTGGGATTTTTTAGTTTGTAGCTGTTTCAGAACTCAAAAAATTAAGGTGGCGTGCAAGTTCGAGCTGACCACCCTTCGGTCGTCAGTCCGACGTCTCGACCACACGACCACCATTGCATGTAAAGTGTTAGGAGAAGAAATAACGTATATACTCGTATCGGTCTACGCACACTCAGATAATAAACGTGCAATCGCGAAAAAAAAATTGGCATTGCACGGTTAGGAGAAGAAATACAGTAAATACTCGCATCGGCGTACGCACTCAATATACTCTTTTTTTTTCGCTATGACAAATTTATGTTTAATGACGAATATACACATAGGAAAAAACTGCAGGCACCGGGCGCACGCATGCATTCACTTGTAATGTTTGTAAAAGTTTATATATATATAATATATATTAATATATGACGAAACGGAGTATACACACACACAACACACCTCTCGCGCGCTCTATGCAATAATAACACAAATAAATTACCGTATTAAAACATTAGCGTTAAATACTACAATCTACGGTGAAACTGAGTATACACAGGCAACGCCGCGCGCACGCCCGCGCCGGTGCGGGTAAAAACAGAGTATACTCGTATACTAACTCGCCGCTGCCGATCACTCTCCCTCACACTTTACCGTCCGCATGGCCGTCCGGCCATGCGCATGGCTCCCAGACTTAAAACCTGGGCTGTACACTGCACCAGCAAACATCACTGGGATTATTCGTTACGCAAACATGTGTGCATGTCTGCATCACGAAAAACTTCAGTGCCGTCGCAAGCATAGTGTACGAGTGGCTAAGAGTCTCCGAAAAGGAAATCTTCCCACCTAAAAAAAATCAATGCGGACAAAGGAACCCACAGAAAGATGACAGCTACACAGGAAGTGTACAGTAGAGGTAGATGAAGAGAAAAGGGGGCACAGCGCTGTAAAAAGAGTAAATGTAAGTACGATTCGACCACCAGTTACTACTACAGTGCTAGTGTAACACGAATGCCATTTCACATTCACAATCCCCTATAGGATAAGTCGGAGACCCAACATAGACGATAAATCCCGTGCGCAAGTACGTATATGAGTGATTGTGGAATGTGAAATAGCACACACATCACGACATAGAGGTAACATGTCTGACAAGATGATACCTCTTGCACGGGTTACAGCGGGTCATCATTCAACAGCAGCGACACCCCTGGAAAGATGAATATGGCTGTTGCATATGCTACAAAATGCTGCTGAATAAAAAACCTAATTAGAACAGCACACACACACACAGAGCAGAACATACCGGTAACACGCCTGACAAGATAAGGATATCGTTTGTACGAGCTACAGCGTGCCGCCATACAGCAACAGCAGTATACCTGGCAAGATGAATATGACTCTTGTATGATATATAGTATGCTGCTGGAAAAACACGCAAATGTAATAAACAATCACACACACATACCATTCGTTGTGTAAGAGGGGAATGGAAGCGCTTCAGCTTCGACAATCCCGGGGCGAGGAACTGCCTCCTACTATGCATCCCGACATTATACACTCTCCCGGAGACAGACAAATTATATGATACATGCCTGCCCCAGAGGTGCATGTACAGAACATCAACCATGATGACCATAAGCGACTGTATATATCCCATCATCACATATTTGTCGTTAGTTGTCCATCCACGAAAGAGCCAGTTTGTTGGTACATTGTGTATAAACTTCGTGATGGTGCGACCTAAGGCTGTTGACCTGTACTTTCATTACTTGCTGGTTCAATAATATGCGTTTATAATCATCTAAGGTGATGGCATTTTGCCTGGCACTCTTCTGTATCCCTTTGGCTCACTTGAATACCTTATCCTTGCATGTATAGGCATATTTATGGTGAAGCCAGCGTAGATGGGCTTATCAAATGTAATATGTTCATGATCTAACTTAACCAATGATAGAGATTCGTCATATATAATTCTACATTTGAAAGCCGGTTTTGAAATAAGTTTCTTCGCTTGCAGTTCGGTGCATACAAGTTCCATGTTCTGTAATTTACGTTTATTCTCCATGAGCTTACCATACGTAGCTTTGTTCATCAACTTGTAAAAGTCCTTCTCGAAGTCATTCGTGGCTGCCTTGCATTTCTCAGTATTCAGGTCACAATATAAGGTTTTAGCCACGCCTCCTGGTTGAACGGCAGTACCAGGTGTATCGCCTTCAGCCGTAACCCATGACTCAATGCCTGCCTGAGGTTAATGTAGTGCACAATATAATTATTCTTCGCCTTAAGGGTAGTCATGAACTTGGTTTGTTTGGACCCGGAGGGACACTCTGTGTGCACACGCATAAAAAGGCAAGTCGATAGTTAGGTCGCCCAAGTTGAACTCGGCGAACGTCTAGCTGCCTGGGGCGTGTCTAAGATTATTAAAACTGAAGTCAAAAAGGGGAATGGGTTTGCAGTTTGGAAGGAAGGAAGGAAGGAAAAACCGGGAAGTCACAAAGGCCCCACTTATTCATTGCTGTCTTCTGCCATCCCTTTCTTATGCCGAGGTCTCCTTTTATTTATTGGAGGGGTGTTTTGCTCTTATCTGGTAGAGAGGGGCCTGATACTTTGTGTTCTTGGGCTGGAATATTGTCGGTTTTTATTTTGGGTGCTGCAGGCATGTTTGGGGACGTTTTTTCTCTTGTCTGGAGACTGGTACGAAGTCTCGATAGGTCCTTATATCCACCTGTTACCCCGCGCCTTGTAACCATTTCCAGTTTGTGCGTCCATGACGGCAGACAACTTCTCAGATGACTAGCTCCTCCTCCACGCCATCGATGAAGCTGAAGCTGAGGCTGGTGCGTCACACAGCTTCCCGGCTGATGAGCATCGCGCTGCCGACTCGGGGCTATTCATGGCCGTCGTGGCACCACTACTGGAGGCCCTGACTTCGGCGATGACGAGGTTGCCGTTGACAACGTTGGCGTGGCCGACGTCTGTGTTGCCATCGGCAATGCTCCAGATGACGCAGTCTGGGCATCAGTGGCCACACTCGACAGGAACACAAAGATGCAGCGGGCGGCCATGGAGACACAGCGGGCAGGCATGGTGGTTAAGGCTCGGAATAGCATGGATCTTCATGCTACTCACTTAGCAAATTCTGCTCTGCTCCTCGCTGATTGAGCTAAGCGTGCGAAGGCCCAGGCGGTTCGTGAGGAATGTAGCGCTTCGCTACTTGCTGTTCTGGGCCTACTGGTGCACTGTGCAGCCGACCTCTAGGGCAATCCACCTGCTGGTGGTAATGACGGCGATGACGACAATGACGATGGTGATGATGAGCGTGACGAAGACGCCGAAGACTTGGACATCGGAGGTGGTGGTGATGACTCTGACGACTGGCAGTCTGGCATGCTCTTCGGCGGCAACGACACCTGTGGTGGGCTCGCCATCGCTGTCGTCGCTGTCGTTTATCTTTATTGCTCTATACGAGCGTGACGGTCTAGTGTTGGGTGATGTCGTTTTTTCCGCACTACCGGTGGGCGCGTCTACTGCTTTTCTCTCTCTTACACTTCCCATTGTGCCAGTGGGCTGTGCCGGCTCGCGCACGCGACAGCAAGGTATTGTATACACTGTTTCACCCCGCGCCAGCATGAGTGTGCGCGCACGTTTTTGCCTGTGTGTATAGTCGGTTTCACAATAGGTTGGCGTCTTTAACAATAATTTTTTTAATATGGTCATTTATTTAGGTTATTGTTCGGGCGTGCAGGCCTAGTGTTGGTATATATATTTGTTTGCTAGACTCACATTCTTTTTTTTGTGGCCGTTTATTATCTGGAGTGCGCGTAGGCTGATGCGAGTATTTCTGCTTGCTTGCTATGTCGATTATATATATATATATATATATAAGTTATATATATAGATATATAGTCGGGGTTGTAATAACTATATACGTATTCGTCATTTAACATCCTCCTTTCCTAAATTTCGTGGTGGTATGGCGGTCAAGATGCTAGAATGCTGACTCAAGGACCGCTGGAACGATCCCGCATGCTTACTGCATTTTTTTAAAGCCAATCTGCGTCAAAACGGGTGTGTGTAAGGGCGAGGGTCCCGCCTGCTGCGCGTCGGACTTCGGTCTTAAGCGCTTCGCCTAATGGTAGACTTCGGAAGCCAATATGGCGGTCGCCGGTGGCTCGCTCTATTTGACAGTGGATGAACGACGGCGATGGTGCTGCACTCTGACAGGCGATGGGGAAAACTAAGCTGGTGGTGCGCTCTGTTGGTGAGTGGNTAGCATATTCGCAATTACCATTAACTTCATTTGAATAGGTAAATTAGCATTGGTGAATTTACATTGGCGAATCGTGACGTCATCCAAGATGGCCATCATTGGCGATGAATGACGTAGCAGGTAGTTTCAGCGTACCTTCATCCAAGATATCCGCCGTGGTGCCCCGGCACCGCATCTTGCATCCTGCACGGGTGTACATAAATTTTATAACTACTAAATATTTCGAATTCCAACATTACAGTGCTTAAATAAGTCGTTTTTGATGTTAATGTTACATTAACTAGAAGAGGTATATGTGCTTTCGTAATATTGAAACCGTTCGGTATGAGTTTTAATAGTTCCCGAGTTAGTTAACGGATTACTGTTTTACTAATAAACATGGTTAGCGATACTTCGTTTTGCACGACGCAGGCAGATACAATGCTCTTGAAATAACTATTAACGATAACTTTGGGACGGATTGTGTGCGAGCATAATATGAATAATATGGCTTTACTTCTCACATGCACTGAATAAAAAAAAAAGCAATCGGATTTGAATTTTCTGGTTATAATGCACACATTCGGGAATTTACATTGTTTATAATAAAGCTATCACGTTTGCATATTCACAAAAGCAGCAGTTACATTGCTACAGGAACGGTGCTTGAAATGCTTGTGGGTTTAACGTTTATATTGTGGCATCACAAGGTTTTGTTTTTGCCATTGAAGTATACTTCGTAACTCATGTACTTCATCTGCAGTGGAATTTTTAATCACAGTACTCTTCGACCAAATGCGATCGCGCCACACACCTGTAAGTTTGCACGCAGAAACTAGAAAAATATACATATCCGAAAAAAAGTTTTGTAGCACTGGGATTTTTGATTTTCTAGATTTCTCAAGGCCCAAGAGAAAGTGTGGGATGAAAATACGCAGTCTGTAGAGAATACCACGCTAAGCTTGGCGGGTGTATTTTTCAAATGCGCTTGCCTACTGTCCTTGCGAACATTTTTCATGTGCAACCAATTACAGGCGGTACAAAACTTTTTTTGAGGCGTATATTTGACGTATAGTGCAATGTTTTGCAGAAAAATAAAATTGCAACGAAATGCCCGAAGTCCCATATAATAAATTTCCGATTAATAGGCAAGATAAACTTTCATTGCTTCAGCATTATTTTATCTTTATGTATTTGACTGTTGACGTATTTATTTTCTTACAAAGACAACTGCGCAAGGCCGCCTATAGAAGCGAAGCAGAGTTGGCTGCACTCTTAACGTACTCATACTTAAGTGCAGGCGCTTAACGGTCTTTCGTACCAAGCCGGCAGCCGCCAACCTTAAATGGGGAATCAATGTTAAACGAAATCTCTTCTCATCGCGTCAATATTATACATAACTATTTCAAACTAAAAGTATTCTACATGAAATTTAAAGAGTGTTGCTATGTTAAGACATCTTGCCTATTGTTTTTTTTAAATATATTTTTTTCTAAAAGTAAGGCCTAATATTGAAAATTACGTATAACAAAAAATTGTTTTTTTTAATATGTATTATTAATGTTCTTGGAGAAAGTCGCGTTAAAATGTTTTTTGTTTGAAATTGTTATCTTTAAAATTGACGCAATGAGAAGGAATTTCGTTTAACATTGATTGTCCAATTTGAAGTTCGCGGCTGCCGGCTTGGTAGGCAGGGCCGTTAAATGAAAAATCGGAAAGGTTCTATTAATTTGTCAAATGAAGTACGCAGTTGTCATTTGCACCCTCGTAGTTGTGTACACGGCCGTAGTTGCATGTGTAAAATTTTAGCTGCGAAGTTATGTACATAGGTGTACAGTGGTACGATGTCTTAGGCTTGCTTGAACTGCGTTGCGAAGTGTTTGAAATCCTTTTTTTTTTTTACGGAACTATTAAACGTGCCTCCAGTATGTTTGCATACTAAAAGACATCATATCCCAGACGAGGATGAAATGGTTCTTTAAATTTACCACGCATTTATAAATATTATTTTGGAGCTCTCCAATATAGTTAAAAACTGCTTTTTCACACTGCCATACTTTGAAACGCGAGTCTAACTACGATAGGATCCTGTATTGAACTTAGCTACAGACTTGTCATTAATAAAATTATATGAGACTGTCAGCGGCGGTCCTATGTACACGCAGCATTACGAGCTCTCGTGTAGCGCGTGCCAGTGTAACCTTGATAGCTCCCGCGGCTTCTCATACAAACAAGAGGGGGAAACGATTCAGGCAGACATACGGGGATAGACAGTGTGCGATGTCTGTTGGAGC
>NQII01004651.1:141447-170576 GCA_002778355.1 Clitarchus hookeri
GGGGGGGGGGGGGCGACGCGTTACGTGACCGGCCCGACAAGACTGCGAGCCGATGAGTTAGAAACCACTACTCTAGAACGTTTGCGCTTGCCCGTAGGCACGCCGAAACCTGGCCTTACTTCTTTCGTCTGTCTGTTTCGAACCAACCCAGCCTGGCACTAGTGGCCGAACATAGGTCACGGGATACGTTACAGGTACGGACTTCACAGTCTTTCTGCTTTTGTATTTTTCCGCAGCGCTCTTAGCCTCACGGCCTTTCCGCGCTTCGGCCGCCCAATTGGTGGAGGATAGGGATCACTCCCTCTCATCGCAGGTGTCCCAGCTTAAGTTAGCACCTGAGTTGACCAGATCCAAAGCCCCAGCCAGATTCAACCGGAACAGCAAGGGCGTGCCCTTCCACAAGTACAGAGACGCTCGTACTCAGCACTAAGAGCGTGGTCTGGCCGGGGTTCTATCCATACCCCTAGTGTCTCTCCAGGACAGAACCGGAGCAGTTTGCCGATCACAGCCTGGTCTTTCTTAAAGAGGGGGGATCTCTCCAGACCTTCTCCAGCATACGGGTTACAGGCGACAAAAACGCGGGGCGAGTTACGTTGAGGAAAAATTCACGGATTGTCAAATTATTGTACGCCTTGCCTTATACAGTCTCACGCCCCCCTCTAGGTTGGGAACCCCTGCTGTGGAGGCAACTCGCTCGTCCCGCGGCTCGCAGTCTTGTCGGGCCGGTCACGCAACGGGTCGTCGCCGCCATCGTCTCTTGCGTGTAACGAGTAACCAGCCCCTGCCCCCACCCCCTTTTAATTAAAGTGTCGGAGGTACCGGCTTGTGTAGCGGTCGCGGCATGCTGTCCCGAGCCGCGCGCGCGTGGTTTTTGCGACAAGGATCGGCACATACGGCGCGATGCCGCTGCAAGATGTTGCCGTTACCTGGCCAGCACTGCGGGACTCGTACTTCGCCACAGCGGCTTTGCTTCTCGGGAACGCTTCATTTTCAGAGGACCTCATCTCAGTACGGTCGTCTCACTTTATAGCACTCAGGGCTGACTTTGAAAACACACATACTTATAGATATGCCGATACTTATAGATATGCCGATACTTATAGATATGCCGATACTTATAGATATGCCGATACTTATAGATATGCCGATACTTATAGATATGCCGATACTTATAGATATGCCGATACTTATAGATATGCCGATACTTATAGATATGCCGATACTTATAGATATGCCGATACTTATAGATATGCCGATACTTATAGATATGCCGATACTTATAGATATGCCGATACTTATAGATATGCCGATACTTATAGATATGCCGATACTTATAGATATGCCGATACTTATAGATATGCCGATACTTATAGATATGCCGATACTTATAGATATGCCGATACCTATAGATATGCCGATACCTATAGATATGGAAAATAACTTATCGATTGATATGTAACTGTAAAATATATCGGTCCTTGCTAGCCTAACTACTATATAAATGCGAAAGTGTGTTTGTTTGTTTGTCCTTCCACGTCGCAACGGAGCAACGGATCGACGTCAATTTTTGCACAGAGATAGTTGGAGGGCCGGGAAGTGACATATTTTACACCGATAACATTTCTCATTCCCTTGGGGAGATTCTTATTGGAAAATGAAAAAGTACACAAACGCAATAACAATGAAACTTCGCAACCTAGCAACATATCGACGTAATTTCCTGCACAGACATAGTTGGAGGGCTGAAAGTTGATATCGGCTACTATTTATCGCGAGAAAATATCTCGAAAAATTTACTTTCGCGAGTCTGTTTACCGTACGCGGACGTGGAGAGTAATGGTGGCGGTGGGTGGAAGCGTCCTGGGAGGGTGTGAGGGGGGGCCGCCTTATTAAAAAAAGAAACCTAAACAATAATTCCGTAGTCCATGCGAGCGGGAACAGTGAGAAAATCTATTTGCCTCACAACAGTAGGAACCATAACCTTGACCTTGGTGACGTCATGCGACCTCTACCTTAACCTGACCTTCGATGACGTCATGCGACGTTGACCTTTGACCACTATTTCAAACAAAATGTGCCGTTTAAAACAAAAAAAAAAAAAAATTCTATTTTCTAAAAAAAATAAATTTGAAATGTTTTTAAAGTGCTTGACGTCTTGAAAGCAATTAACATGCCTCGTTTGAAGTGTGTTATTTTCGTTGATCAGCACGTTGGACGCTCGTTTAATAGTTTTGAGGGAAGAACTTTTGTTTCAAGCACACTATAATGCAGTTCAAGCCCCAGGTTCATTGCCCGCCTTCTGGCGGGTGACTGCTGTTGAGTGGAGAGTAACATTCCAACAATCCGAGCAACGACACAAACGATAAGCATGCCCATAAATTAAAACATTGGTCCCAAGTTCAACAGTCATAGTAATTGGAGATATTACTATTGTTACGCAGAAGTATAACGCACTTCGGTAGCTGGCCGAAACTGTAGACAGGCGGCTTCAATAGTTTGAGGTATTATTGGAAATGCTTGATTATATAAAATTTACAATATACTAGATGTTTAATGCTTTTTTATATAATTTTACTATGTGTTAGTTTCTGCTTGCAAGAGAGGCAGGAACTTACTGATAAAATATAAATATGATCCTGTCTTTTTACAACATGTAGGTAACACACAATTCAAATTACGCACAAAAGTATTAAAAACTTGTAAAATGTAAGTTTTCCGTGTTCGCACGTTGCCTGTAATTAAGATAAATACGAAATTATGACGCGAAAACGAAGAATTTCTGCAAAAAATGTGAAGCCGAACCTTAAAATCGATAGTGTGAAACAGGCGGCAAGGCGCCCGTTATTTACGGCGCGAAGCCGGAGTCGACTGTTGGCGCCCCACCTGTCGTATGTCGTCGAGTGGCTACAGTGTCGGGAGGTTAGCGAGACCGCGTGTGCGGGGATGTTGGCGGGGACTGTACAGACTCTGGGTTCACGCCGGCACTGCCCCGCAAGTCGCGGACACGACCGGCCAGACTGGCGGGCCTGCCGGCCGGNCCGCCGTCTACGCGGCCGGCGCTCAACCCCGGGCAGTTCCTCTCGCAGTGGGACGACACGTGCGAGTTACTGGCTGGCCATAATACATTTCCTACGGAGTGCGACAGCCGTGTGGAGGGGGAGGTAAATCTGCCAAAGTTCGTAGAAATTTTATATTGCTCTCACTTTTTTTCTTCAAAAAATTGAAAAAAAAATGTGCTAAATAAAACTTCCTGTATTGATTTTAATATTTGGTTACGAGGTCCGACGTCCTTTTTGTACTCTGCTGGCCTTGACCTGGAAGGTTCGCCGCACCCCGAGTATAGCTGAGAGAAGCGAGGTCAGTAATCCGCAGCATTTTGTAGATGTCTCGGACACCCGTTACCCAAGGTCGGGAGCGGCACGCGCCCTGATAGGCATAACAGGCGCGCTTTGTAAACATTCCTTTGACTTGCCGTCGCCGCGTCTCCAGTTGCTACTTATAGCGCGCGCGTCAATAAATCATCCAACTACTCCGTCCTTCAATTCCACTTCCTCTCGCGGGGCAAGCAGCGAGCGCGGAACTATATCATATGTCTAAATGAACACCATGAAAACTAAAACGTGCCTTGTGATCGGCATGGACATCGGTAAAACTGATCGCAATATTTTAGATTATGAACGACTCTCTTTCTCTCTCTCTCTCTTTCTCTTTCTCTTTCTCTCTCTCTCTCTCTCTCTCGTTGCCATAACATTAACAAAAAAGCTTGAGAAAACACACAGAATGTGGCCAGACTGGTCACAATATAAAAAATTCATGAACTCTTAATACCTTTTCCCAGCGACTCGTCTCAACAAACAAACAAATAAAATATCTTGAGTGTGGAGTTATAAACGCCTGACAAAAGTACATTTAAAACATCAGATCGTTACACTGACGAGGGCTAAAAATTGCATTGTTGTAATGGTAGGCTCAGAAGTAATTATATACAGGACACCCCCAAAATTTCCGGAACGGTAGCAATTCACGAAATGCTGTTTTCACTCAATGAAATTACACACGGGGATAAGTAATTTGCCGCAAAGGGACTATTAGTAACATGTGTACCTACGGACAGAAATAATTAAACCACATATAATTTTCCCCCTGGAAACATGCATTTATTTCAACGGCATCTGAAAGTACGTGCAAAGAGGAATTCAGTGATGTAGCATATGCAATGGAAAGTAACACAGAAACGTCAAGAAATAATGTGCAAATATGATTAAGTTAAGTGGGCCGGTAGAATGAGGCAGCGGTGTACTCATAGCTGTGAGCAAGCAACACGTGCCGTGACTCATCATGGCGGAACCGCTTCCTTAAAGCAGCGTAGCGCTTATCTCAATGTGGCAAGGGGCACGGAATGCGATATTGGATAAAGCAGAGCACCGCAGTGGAGAGAAGACGGACAATGTGAGTGCCCGTCTGATATCAATAAATTACATTTTATTCAGATACCAACGTAACTCAGGAAACTTGTTTCCCAGTCATGAACTGTACTGAGTAACGAGCACGTACAGATGCACAACAAAAATAGAACAAACCAACCTAAGGAGAAATGNACCGCTTCCTTAAAGCAGCGTAGCGCTTATCTCAATGTGGCAAGGGGCACGGAATGCGATATTGGATAAAGCAGAACACCGCAGTGGAGAGAAGACGGACAATGTGAGTGCCCGTCTGATATCAATAAATTACATTTTATTCAGATACCAACGTAACTCAGGAAACTTGTTTCCTAGTCATGAACTGTACTGAGTAACGAGCACGTACAGATGCACAACAAAAATAGAACAAACCAACCTAAGGAGAAATGNAGTCATGAACTGTACTGAGTAACGAGCACGTACAGATGCACAACAAAAATAGAACAAACCAACCTAAGGAGAAATGCAATCTCATCCGCACGTATAGTACAAAAGAGCACAGTTATGGTTGAAACGCTTCACATTAGGTCTTTTCACAACATTTGATCTGCGTGTTTACCATCGACAGCAATACACATCTGTAAACGCACATTGTCATTGTCCCTTGAATGAAGTATGACCCTATTACGTAGTCTCCAACGATTCCACACCACACGTTCACTTTCCAGTGTCACTGGTGCTCCACGTGCCAGACCCAATGTGGATTCTCAGTCGCCCAATAGTGCATATTTCGTAAATTTACACGCCCATGGTTTGTGAAGGTCGCTTCATCTGTAAATAGCATGCTCTTCAGAATATTGCTGTCATCCCTTACAGACATCAGAACAAACCTACAAAACTGAACACGCTGCTGGTAATCGCCTTCATGTAANTATTGCTGTCATCCCTTACAGACATCAGAACAAACCTACAAAACTGAACACGCTGCTGGTAATCGCCTTCATGTAATGCCTCATGAAGAGCCATGAACTGCGTAAGTACAGCCACACACTCCATTATCACTTACCATAACATATTACGGTGACTGGTGCTGCACTGCTATTAGGAAGCGGTTCCGCCATGATGAGTCACGGCGCGTGTTGCTTGCTCACAGCTATGAGTACACCGCTGGCCCATGCTACCGGCCCACTTAATTTAATCATATTTGCACATTATTTCTTGACGTNTATTGCTGTCATCCCTTACAGACATCAGAACAAACCTACAAAACTGAACACGCTGCTGGTAATCGCCTTCATGTACTGCCTGACGAAGAGCCATGAACTGCGTAAGTACAGCCACACACTCCATTATCACTTACCATAACATATTACGGTGACTGGTGCTGCACTGCTATTAGGAAGCGGTTCCGCCATGATGAGTCACGGCGCGTGTTGCTTGCTGACAGCTATGAGTACACCGCTGGCCCATGCTACCGGCCCACTTAATTTAATCATATTTGCACATTATTTCTTGACGTNACAGCTATGAGTACACCGCTGGCCCATGCTACCGGCCCACTTAATTTAATCATATTTGCACATTATTTCTTGACGTTTCTGTGTTACTTTCCATTGCATTTGCTACATCACTGAATTCCTCTTTGCACGTACTTTCAGATGCCGTTGAAATAAATGCATGTTTCCAGGGGGAAAATTATACGTGGTTTAATTATTTCTGTCCGTAGGTCCCTTTGCGGCAAATTACTTATCCCCGTATGCGATTTCATTGAGTGAAAACAGCATTTCGTGATCTGCTACCGTTCCGGAAATTTTGGGTGTGTCCACGTTAGGAAGACCAACCTGTATAGTTCATAAATTGCCAGTTTATCAAATATCATTAGCCTTATTTTCTGGAGTGATGAAACGACTGTACAAAATGTCTGTGTTATTACGTAATAAATGTACTAAATTTTTCAGTGTCACACTTCAATTTAGTCTCACACTTTATGCATTATAAATGTATTTTGTTCTTAACTCGTGAGACTTATGGTTATATGTCTGCAATTATAATTTAGGAAGTTTACTGTTCATGCAAAAACAATATGTATTCGTGGTAATACATATTATTTACATAATGAAGAGAAAATATTGTAATGTTTTCCTACGAGATAGCGCAGTACACAGTATTTTTATAACAGGTTAATCTTTACAGCACTGGGTTCAACCTAATTATCATCAAACTGGTTTGTCGTATGATGAGTTTCGTGCAACACTAATTTAGAGCTCTCTAACGACCCATAAATACTTCAGTAGTTGAAATGGAACTACCGAAGTTCATAAATGCAATAGAGAAGATACTAGGCTTTGTCCTCTAGGGTTTTAAACATTTTGATATATTTCGATGTTTAGTTAAAGGAATTCTCTGTAGAATCATTTTAATTTTGATATAATTATTTTGTAAGTGTTGGAATTGTTAATTCGCAAATATTTGAAGAAAAAAGTATACAACTAAAATTTATTTGAGGAAGTAGATATATTAGGACGAATAAGTTCCCGTATGGCGGTAAAGAAGGGTAAGGTATAAAAAAAGTATTTTTTTTAAATAGAGAGTATTTGGTATCTTACGCAAGCTGCACTTATTCGATTTGATAGAAAGCTTTAACCAAAAATGGTTCTTTCTGTTCATTTAAGGAGCGGGCAGTTTGCCAGATAGTTCTGATTGGGCAAAAATAACTGTGAACGTGAAAAAAAAACCATACATTTACTGTATTTGCAATAAGTTAGGGTTACGCTGGTCGTAATTAAAATTGAATCTGTTAAAGCGCTGTTGTTAAAAGACGGGAGTCATAAAATACAAATTTTACTAGGCGTATGTAAATCGCGGTTTATCTTGACAGTGTTAATTGCAAACTCTGCACCCATATTGTCTTAATCAACAAGTTGCGCTGTTATTTTTATCTTGTGTGAAATTATGTTGAGGTTGGTGAAGGAAGCCTTGAAATAGTTGCACAGTGGCTGGAAATACGTTCCCGTAAAATAGCAGGCCTGCCGGTACTGGCTGTACTGATTATCAGGTAAAGGACTACAAAGCTCGCATTTATGCAGGCCTTTGTAGGTTTTTCCAACTTCTGACATTTTGGGTATCTAATGACATACTGCATGTGCAAGTAGGTCGGATTATTCGTTGGTAGCGTTGGCATTACGACTGTAGTTACGGTATAACTAAGGGAAAAGTAAAAACCGTCGATGGTTTTTATGAATTTTCAACGCCTGGTTAGTACAGCTTTGGTTAAATTATGACAGGTAGACAAGAGCTCTATTCATACGCCAGCTTTTTGAATGAGTTGTGCAAATTCTATCGATTATACGCAGTCATGAGTCAGCACACGCCTGTGTGGTGTTTGAATACGCATATAATGGCGAGCTTTGTATTCTACGGGGCAGCTGAATATGCAGCGTAATTTAGCTTTTACAGATTAAGAGAAAACAGATATGTATTATTTTGTGGCTACACGATTTATTTCCTCGAGTTTGAGCTATTAAATAGGCACTACATTTTTAACAAAGTTCAGTACCAAAAGTTTAATATTTTCTCATCGTTATGTCATTGCAAAGCGTACGTANGCACTACATTTTTAACAAAGTTCAGTACCAAAAGTTTAATATTTTCTCATCGTTATGTCATTGCAAAGCGTACGTACCTATTTCAGTTATTCACTTATTGATAAACAGTCTTCATATACGTAGATGCTGTTATAAACCACAGTTATGTATATTCTTGATAGTATAAATCTGAAATTATTCTTCGTAAATTCAACTTTAGTCGCTATGTAACTTTTTTTTGTCAAGTTAAAACAAAGTATACATGTTGCAGATAAAAAAAAATTAACTTTTGCTATTTATTGTGTTTTTAATTACTTGTAGAAATTAGATTTTTTTTTTTTTCCAATTGCAACCGAGGAAATAAATTATCGTAAGATTTCGAAAAGGTATTAGATCTGCATGCGATTTTATTACTGTGTTTGCCGCTTATTAATCCTTGTTTTATGTAATGCATTCTTAATATTAATTTTTGTTATGAAATTAATTTGAACTTATTAANCCGCTTATTAATCCTTGTTTTATGTAATGCATTCTTAATATTAATTTTTGTTATGAAATTAATTTGAACTTATTAAATGGAATATGTATTTTTGAATGATATGAATTTGCAGCTAATATATAGTCGGTATTATAGAATGATTGACTTGCAAACTAGCCGACAGCGCCAAAAACAATCAGTATGGCTGTCGGGGTTTGACGTCAATAAGCCTGCGTTGGCGTGATTTTCATATTAACTTTGTGATGCGGGAATGACAAGAAAGTAACGGAATGGATACTTAACTGCAGCGATAGCGCATCTGAGTGGCGAAATACACTGTCTAGATATTACAGCCAGTTGCCGCGGGCCCCTATTCGCGCCTTGCGCATGCGCTTTGCCGACTCAAAGTTATGCTCGCATCCTAGTCTATACGATATCGCGTTTATTTCAATCNCGCCTTGCGCATGCGCTTTGCCGACTCAAAGTTATGCTCGCATCCTAGTCTATACGATATCGCGTTTATTTCAATAGTGTTATTAGTCGCGAAGGTATAGTGTCTCAGTGGATCACCCTGGAAACGTCACAGCACAGCTTCCGTCCATGTGTCTGATTAAAAAAAAAACGTATCCACTTCAATATTAAAATACAACTNGCACTACATTTTTAACAAAGTTCAGTACCAAAAGTTTAATATTTTCTCATCGTTATGTCATTGCAAAGCGTACGTGCCTATTTCAGTTATTCACTTATTGATAAACAATCTTCATATACGTAGATGCTGTTATAAACCACAGTTATGTATATTCTTGATAATAAATCTGAAATTATTCTTCGTAAATTCAACTTTAGTCGCTATGTAACTTTTTTTTGTCAAGTTAAAACAAAGTATACATGTTGCAGATAAAAAAAATTAACTTTTGCTATTTATTGTGTTTTAAATTACTTGTAGAAATTAGATTTTTTTTTTTTTTTTCCAATTGCAACCGAGGAAATAAATTATCGTAAGATTTCGAAAAAGTATTAGATCTGCATGCGATTTTATTACTATGTTTACCGCTTATTAATCCTTGTTTTATGTAATGCATTCTTAATATTAATTTTTGTTATGAAATTAATTTGAACTTATTAAATGGAATATGTATTTTTGAATGATATGAATTTGCAGCTAATATATAGTCGGTATTATAGAATGATTGACTTGCAAACTAGCCGACAGCGCCAAAAACAATCAGTATGGCTGTCGGGGTTTGACGTCAATAAGCCTGCGTTGGCGTGATTTTCATATTAACTTTGTGATGCGGGAATGACAAGAAAGTAACGGAATGGATACTTAACTGCAGCGATAGCGCATCTGAGTGGCGAAATACACTGTCTAGATATTACAGCCAGTTGCCGCGGGCCCCTATTCGCGCCTTGCGCATGCGCTTTGCCGACTCAAAGTTATGCTCGCATCCTAGTCTATACGATATCGCGTTTATTTCAATCGTGTTATTAGTCGCGAAGGTATAGTGTCTCAGTGGATCACCCTGCAAACGTCACAGCACAGCTTCCGTCCATGTGTCTGATTAAAAAAAAAACGTATCCACTTCAATATTAAAATACAACTTTTGGAATACAAATAACTGAGAAAAATCGGTAACTCAAACATGGCGGCAGATTTACAGCTAATTCATGGCCAGTTTGACACTTGTAGAAGTCCTGCCTAGTTCTTTGAGACTATGGAGTATCATTTCATCGCGTAGAAAGACGAGCATTATTGTGGGTGTAATTACTTGTATAGATGCTCTAAGAAAATTATACCGTGGAATTGTTAGAAATTAGCGTCACTAGTAACAAAGTTCATAGTTGTACTTAAAAATAACATACGTACTTAAGTTGCCGTGAATTTAAAGAGTCGACGTCGTGTGTAAGGCTAAGGTTAATTCTACTCGGGTTAGCAACAAAACGAGTGTCCTCATGGGAGAGTTTGGCACAGCGTAAGTTTCCAGCGCTAAGTGCGCAGTGTTCCAAAGAGGTCACTTTTGACTAAAAAATTTTAGCTACGTGAATAATAATAATAAAAAAAAAAATGTTTTACTTAGTTATGAAGTTATTTTATAATTGATTTATAGTTGTTGGAATTATTTTGTTTTTTAACGTAGAAAATAGATTTAAAAAACTGGCACACATGCGACACTAGCGCTTACCTAGGGGCGAAAAAATTTTAGTTGCCAAACTAAAAGCATTGATCTTCCCAACCCGAGTAGAATAAACCTTAGTACAGCGTTGAGACATACCAGCTACTTTTCGTAATTCGATTGAAATGCACTTAGTATTTGGGTTAAAATATTTATAATTGGGGGATGATATTTCCTCGTGTTTGATTGCAAAAGTGTTTCAGTTAACCATGAAGAAGGGACGGCGCGTTTGTTATAGGCGCGTTGTGTAACTCTGTAAAAACTGGTGACGTCAGACGGTCGTGTCGGAGGATAGCGTATCGCCAGCATCCCGCACTGAGAAAAGGCTTTTGTTGAATCAAAGTTTGTTTGGCGCAACCGAATTAATTGTATGATTAGGGACAATAAAATATTTCGTTGTTGAAACACCAAATTACTTTAATGTTGTTATTTGGTTGGCACAACTAAATATTTGTTTGACCCTACGTACATTAAGAAGTTTCGGTTACCGTAAAAAAATCCGAAAGCCTGACAGAGATCCGAACCNGGAGATCCGAACCTAGATCGTTTCCGCTTGAGTGCTACGCTCTAGCAACCTCAGCTAAAGTGACGACTGATGATACTGGAATGTTTTTACAATTAAAATTCCTGGAAACTTGCGTAAATAATATTTGAGTTATTAATATTTGTGTACCATTATCAATCATCAATACATGCACTAACAAACATCTTTACTATCCTAATTCCAAAAAGATATAAACAAGCTTTCTAGCTGTATTTTCGAACGAAGGCAATCAACTGAGTGGCCAAACAAATACGTACAGTTGATTCAACTAAATATTTTGTTGACAGTCTAATTTTTTTTTGGCCCAACAGAAGTTTTGTTTATTCAAGCGTGTATTTTGTTTTCTGAACAGAATTAAATTTTTTTGGACAACGAAATATAATTTTGACCATTTACAAAAAAAGTATTTTGTTGGCCGGAACAAAGCTTCCTTTCAGTGCGCTATATGGCTGACGTCTACCAGTTCCAGGACGTATTTTGCGTTTCCGAGTCCTACGCATGCGCATTCAGATGCCTCATCACTAAAGGTGCGCAAGCATTGAACTCGTGTGCAGTCTCTGTCAATTCACCTTTGACAGATTTTCATATTTTATCTTGTCATTTTACGACATAATAAAGATATGGTGCTTGTCCATGTACTGCTTTAATTATGCTCTGTGATGAAGTTTTAAGATTTTGAAAACGCTCTGTTTAGCCATATTCACTTTCATAACATGCCAATTACTGACCGGTGTGGGGAGGGGACGAAAACTGGTATTAGGACCGTAAACGTCTTTTAATTAAAAGGGCTCCTAGTCTGTCAAATCAGTGCGCATTTTTGTGTATCTCGGTAAATAAATGTTCTGGAAATAATTTTTTTCGAGGAAAAGTGAAAGATTATATACGGCCATAATTTTTTTACTTGTATCCAAACAAACGTATGCAAAGAGGAAAAATAAATATTGAAAATGGATAAAAATATTATTTTTTAGGACTTGCCCGCGCAGTTTCCTCGAGGGAAAGGTGAAAAAGATACCAAGTGGCAACTGTACTGCACCCCATTGTCTTACATCGCGTGTAATATCATCTTACTGTTCCAGATGTAATTTGCGAGAAATTCAGCTTCTTCGGGTTGCATGTTGCAGTATTGGTAGGGCCCGTCGCAATGCTTTCTTATAATCAGACGCGAACTTCATATGCGTTTAAAAAAATTTTACTCGGGATTTATAAATAGTTTTCCTTACGTAGTTTTCCTTTGATTAAAAAATTTTACTCTGCATTTATAAATACTGTTCGTAAGTAGTTTTCCTTTGAGCTACAGGTGACAGCTTAGACGACAGTTGTGTAAAGCGTGGCGGGTTGCAGCGCGCGCGGCTCGCAGAGGCGACTTGCGACAATCGCGTGGCTGACACACAACTGCTCACGCTCGTGTCGGTGACAATGCACGGCCGGTCACTATCGACGACGGCCCGGACCGACTCGACTCGTCACCGTAGTCGGCGCTCCTCTGCCATCGTGTGAAGTGTATTGCTAGTGTGGCCATATACTAAAAGATGAGGTAGCCCGATCTCGCTGGGCTGCGCACTAACAGTCTCCGCGTCCTGACATCCAACTGCTTTTCTGCCAGTAAGACTTCAAAAACAGCGTGGACTGGAGTTGGAGTTGAGGTTAACACTGATTAGTAAACAAGTGCTTTGGTATGTTCGTATACTCCCTCGAACCAATTTGTAATGCAATTTGATTAAATTCGAATTGGCGAAAGTATTCCGTACATGCACTGAAGAGCCAAACAATCTGGTACACCTGCCTAATATCATGTTGGGCCCCCGCGAGCACGCAGAAGTGCCGCAAGACGACGTGGCATGGACTCGACTAATGTCTGAAGGTATGCAGGATGCATTGAAATCTGCGCCAATTTGAAAAAGGGTTGCACGTCTGTCACGTTCAATGATTCTCGTCAGTCGTCGTTTGTCCCGTTCGTTCGCGATGTTTGTCCCGTTCGTTCGCGATGTTTTTCCGGCCGCAGCGATGTCGAAGATGTGATGTTTTACCGGATTCCCGATATTCATGGTACACTCGTGAAATGGTCATACGCGAAAATCCAAATGTTATCGCTACCTCGGAGATGCTATGTCCCATCTCTCGTGCGCAGACTATAATACCACGTTCAAACTCACTTAAATCTTGATAATCTGCCATTGTAGCAGCAGTAACCGATCTAGCAACTTTGCCAGACGCTTTTTGTCTTATATAGGCGCTGCCGACCGCATCGCGTTACTCTGATTGGTTCCATACCTCTGTTATTTGCATACGCACGCCTATACCGGTTTTTTTTAACTCTTCAGTGTATAAAAGTGCTTGTCTTTTGAAAATTAATATATAAACAAACACGTTCGTAATGAATGTGTTTGTTTATATATTAATATAGTCACATAGTCAACATCAGTTGACTATGTGACTTTGACAGTTGTGCGTCTTTGGGGTAGGTTAATTTTGGGGTACATGCGCAGAAGACGAATAAGCGGTAAACCTCATCTTTCGTCTGTGTGTGGCCCGGCGTTGCTCGTCTGCCGACACAGTTAGAGTTAATCCCCCCCCCCCNAGTCAGCTCACGCAACAAATCAGGACATAACACTGAATTTAGTTTTCTGCGCCTACCTTCAGCATTGTATCGCAATGTACCATCATAACTATCGGCATCACGTGTACAAGCAGTGACAGTTAACTGGGGTTGTTTGAGACTCTGGTGGTAACTGGAGACAATTTACAGGAATTTTTATTTGCTCATATGGCAGCCGTGAAGTAAAATTACGAATTTTCATTAAGTTGATTGCTGGCAGTAATGTATCGTGCAAACAAATTTCCTTTCGTAGTGTTTGATGTTATCCCCAGTGTTCCAAGTAACCTCTGACAGTACTTGCCATCTTAAATTTTTGGTTTCACAACAAATCGGCGCTTTCACAAAGTAGTATTGCGTGTGGCTTTATTATAATATAGCAGTTGCTGTACAGTACCGTTACAATAAGTGTGCTAAAATCTCGGATGTACTTGCTCAATTAAACATTGAGCCACATTAGGTCAAAACTGCACAAATTTTGCAGTTCTAGTTTGTTTACTATGTATGGTAGATAACTAATTCGCAGGGAACACTCCAAGAAGTGCACAAATGAGGTTCCAACATCTTCTTTACGGAAATAAGTTTATATCGGCACACAATATTTTGTGTTTCGCACTTCGTCATTCAGCAACGCATTATCCAGAAACTCTGTGATTTACCTTTCATTTTGGCTGTGATACTAGTAATAAATATCTGCTCAAGCTACACTTTAAAGGATGGGTACGTACTTGGGATAAACTGAGGCTATAGATCGTGTATATATTTTCTACATATTTTTTTTATTAGGATTCATATGACGAAGTTTGTCGCTTGAGTTCATCTCCACCCAGTATAACGTCATTGAAATATAACTTCACTAAGATGGCCTTGAGAATAAATCTAAAAGCCAGGAAAATCAGAAATTCGAGCAAGAATCTCAATATTTGAACGATTACATCAATAAAATCTGCAAGATATAAAATACTCACAAAACATCGTGACAAAGCAATAAAAAATAACAGCGGTCCGCAACGGTGGACCCCCCCCCCCNACTTATTGAAATGTGAACTGAATTAAGGAAAAAGCATGGATTTTTAGCAAATTCATTCAGGCATGACGTTAGCTCTGTTGCAATCAAAGCAAAATTTCGCTATGAACAGGAAACTTTTTTGTGTTGGCATCGTCTCTGGGATTGATTTCGAGTAATCATTTCAATGCATACGTATCGCACGCATTGCTGACGTATCATAGACGAGCTGTGAACTGCTGAGAGAGTGTGACACGAAGAGGCTTGAGGTTTGGTATCTGAACAGTCCTGCCACGTCCTCGACAGCAGAGAGAACAGGGAGCATTTGTATAGGGCAGTAACGATGCTCGGGCAGCTTGTATTAAGTTTCCTAAGAGAGTTATTTTTGAGAAGCTGATGGACGACTTTTTTCCTCTCCTTTTTTAGGTTACGTTGTTTTTATTTGAACACTTCGGATTTTTGCAGATATAACTTTTTTTAGAATTCCTTAAAACGCGATGGGTTGCTTTTTATTTTGCTGTGTGGAGTCTATGGGAATATCTCGCTAACCTTCAAAATATAATTTCAGTACGTGCTAATAATAGTAGCCAAACATTAATTCGCATAAATTGTATATAATTATGTAATAAATTTAATAAAGTCAAATATAAATTGAACGTGACGAGCTGTCCCTTTTTAACCATAGTACAGTTTTTACGAAAAAATTTTAATGGTTTCAAAACAAAATTCTTGAATATAATGTTTATTATGTTTATTTAACACTTATAAAGGGAGAAGTGTGTTAGTACGAAAACCCGAAGATATATACGGCTGTTAATTACTTTAGAAGTTCTGTAACTGCCGCAAATGGAAATAGGACAGCTTGTTATAATATTTCTCCTCGGAACTTGCTCGTACTTCGCCGCCTTCAAGTAGATCCGAACGTGTTCTACAATAGGAGTTTCATCTGCCTTAGTGTTATCCCACACACAAAGTTGAAATTTTACAGTCCCCTCAGGAAAATTGCAAAAAGGATTCGGAAAGTAGAAAATATGTGTGCTATTTAGCACGTATACAGCGTGATTCTAAAATCATGGGACAAACATTGAGGGGTGGTAGAGCTCACTAAAACAAACAATTATTGTATAGGAATATATGGACGGAAGTGACGCGTTGAGGCACAAGCACAAAAACATAACACATTAACGGAAACATAAAATGTTCATTAACAGCATACATAACGAGTGATTTCGTTTAGAAAATGTTAAAACAGTTGCTGGAAATGCATCCACCAACAGTCACGCATGCTTGGCGACCTCTACATATGGCGTGATTGGCTGACAATGGTGGCGATAGTTGAGGGCAGTCAAACGGGTGCGCCAGTGACCTGCTGCATCAGCATCACTCCACCGGCGCTACCAAGCTTGCATTACTGTCGGTGGTAGCAATTTTGAGCAATTATTATAAACATTGCTGTAAAAAGTGACGTAAATAAACAATCTGTTGCATTTCATGTGTTATTTTTGTGTTTGTGCCTCAACGCGTCACTTCCGCCAATATGTTCCTATACAATAATTGTTTGTTTTAGTGAGCTCTACCACCCCTCAATGTTTGTCCCATGATTTTAGAATCACGCTGTATATTCATCTTGGTAACTATACTTGTGACTTATCTAGCAGTTTAAATATCTCAGCCCTCTTCAGCGTATATTTTAATAAGTACGCAGCAAGAATTGATGTAATAGTTAACACGCGTGTCTTAACAGTATCACTTGATAGATGGTGTATAGATATTAGCCATCAGGTCAGCGGGGTAAGGATACGCCACAGACGGAAAGAATAGTTTAAACAGGGCGTTACATAACTGTTAAGGTAACCGTGGACCAGTCTGAAGATTGTATATGAAAACTTGGCCAGTGAGTACGAAAATTCTCGTCTCTCTTGTGATTCCGGGAACGACATGCCTAGACTGCAGCAGGTAGCGAGTGGCCAAACGACTGCATTGCTAGGATCGACAGCCGTGTCCTTCCAGCCAGTGTGTGAAAATGGATGGGCCGGAGTGGTGTTACCAGGACGAAGGATGGAGGAACGGGGAAATTGGGAGCACACCGTGAAATGAGCCAAGGTGCTGGAAAATTACTCTGCGGTTCGTACCGCAGAACTCCCTGTAAATCTTCAATGAATGGCAGCGCCCCTGAACCCTTTAGTTTTGCAGAATAATATTGCTACTTGCGAGGGTACTGACAATAAATCATTACTATCATGTGTGACTTCATCCATCGGTTGTTTAGTCTCGTATGGTGAGAAAAGCACTGTGATTTTTTTTAGCACCTCTAGGATAGATTTTCATTTCCTGAAATCAAGTCTTAACGCACTGAGTCCTATAGTTATTTTTTTGCAGTGTTGCAAACTTATGTTCTTAAGGAGTGTCGAAATATGTGTTTCGCGAATGACTTCGTTGTTTCTTAGAAAAGTCTGCAAGTTTTAATCAGTTTAATTTAAAATACTGGAAAATTTGTTTAGCAACCATGATGTACCACTATTAATCGGCTTGCAATTTTGCTCCAAACTGTCTTTCCTTTGAGGAACCACTTCTCAGGCAATTGTGAAATTAATTATCTGTAAATGCATGGTTACTTTCTGACCCGGAGACGGCAAAGTGTGTGAATATTGCCAGTTGAAGACATGCGTACTTGCACTGCATAAATATGCGAATGTAAAGGTTTCTTTTTAATTCCATCGAAGAATTTTCTTTAGATGATGTCAAATGAATTTACACGGTGTCCGTGACTGATATTAATGGTGCTTCAGATCACTCTGTTATGGATCCGAATTCTGGATAAGCCATTTCTGTACCATTTTTATATTTAAGCCTACTTTAATGGCAAAGTTTTCTCTCTCTTCTTCCGGTCAGCCTTTTGTTTTAAAAGCTTGGTCCGTGATAAGCCCAGTAAAAATAAATTGGTTCTTGTTTTTGTTCTGTTGGTTATTTAATAGACAGGTACTTAGAACTGTTCCGAGAATTCCAAATTACGAAACGACAGTGATAAATGCCCGCCAATCCTTACCGTTTAGGAAACCTCGAAGATCTGCTCTGCTAATCCGTGGCCTAAAATATTTCGTAGTTGATTGATGACATTCGTGAGCTTTTGATCTCGGTGCCATAGCTACGAGAACTTCAGCGGGCAAAGATACACCGATAAGTGACTTACGCCTCTAGTGATCAATTTAAGGAACGGGTTTTAGCGTCCTCTAACAAATGATGCTGTAACTTTTATCGTGGAATGTAGGGCGTCTGCCCGGCATGTACGGCGTCAGGTTTTTAATTCTCGAGTCCTGTTTCGAAGACAGCGTCCACTCTTGTAGACGCAATGCATTTGTCACGACACACCTACAGGATGGTAACTAAACTGACACGCATACTTTTATATCCCTGTACAGAACACTGTCAACACAGTGGATACCACTTTTAAGGGCGCCGTCTACTTGGAGGTTTTCAGCGCGTTTGCAGCAGGGAAGCGCGGGAGCGATAAGGGCCACGCCGACACGCGCGCCTGATGCCCCTTCGCTCCTACGTGCAAGGCGCTAAACTGCCGTGCAGTGTTCTCGTCGTGCTGCGCGTACCTATGGGAGTTTAAGCGGTGACCCTATCATTTTATTGGTGGAAATTCTATAGTAAAGTTCAATGCAGGTCTCTATAATAGTTTCGCATGTTTCCAATCCCTAAGTTATGAGCTACATCCGTGTGAAAAGGTCGTATTTACCTATGTTGGGCTCGGGAATAGTATTTATAATGTACATTACGTATTGAGAGTATTATACGTACCTCGCCTGAAGTGTGCTTTCTTTTTGTACATTGGTATCATGGGGACACGTTTAATGGTTTGGTAAAAAAAAAAAAAAACACACGGATTTCATACGCACTGCAACGCAGTTCAAGCGCCAGATAGGTAGCGCCTATAGTAGNAGTTCAATGCAGGTCTCTATAATAGTTTCGCATGTTTCCAATCCCTAAGTTATGAGCTACATCCGTGTGAAAAGGCCGTATTTACCTATGTTGGGCTCGGGAATAGTATTTATAATGTACATTACGTATTGAGAGTATTATACGTACCTCGCCTGAAGTGTGCTTTCTTTTTGTACATTGGTATCATGGGGACACGTTTAATGGTTTGGTAAAAAAAAAAAAAACACACGGATTTCATACGCACTGCAACGCAGTTCAAGCGCCAGATAGGTAGCGCCTATAGTAGNAAAAAAAAAAAAAACACACGGATTTCATACGCACTGCAACGCAGTTCAAGCGCCAGATAGGTAGCGCCTATAGTAGAGCTATTCGCGGGACATTTTTATTGTGCATTTTTTGTGACTGTTTTATTGTTCGAAACAGTAAAACAAATCCGGGAAAACAGTGTTGCACGATTGTTACAGTTACTTGCAACTTTTCTGAAACCCTGCTACAGTTCTACTTTCAACCTATTCCTCCGCCTAATGCAAACAAAGCCTTACCGAGTCTAGAAAATAACACCAAAGGGCAACGCACTGTATCCGTGCGCACTCAATTCCATATTATTTTGCATGATAACTATTTTTTACTAAGCCTTACCAATACACCTATTGTCTACCTTTTTTTAAAATTCATATTAATTATAAATAAAATATCATAATTTATAGATAAAATACAGACAAAACTTTAATTCGATTCCCGGTGGGGTCGTTCCCGGATTTTCGCTTATGGGAATCGTGCCGGACGATGTCGTTAGTCAGCGGGTTTTCTCAGGGATTTCCCGTTTCCACCCTTCTTCATTCCGGCGCTGCTCTATACTTGCCTCGTCTCACCCTCACCGGCTCTTAAGACCTCGATGTTAAGAGCTGCCCAAATCTCTTACCTCACTCTCCTCTCTGTGCCCCCCCCCCCTTTTTCCCCCCTTCTCCTTTCCAATTTGGTGGTTGTAAGACAGGCGCGTCTTGAAGGACTGTAAGCCAATAATAATCCTCAACAAGACGCGTATCTAGTCTGGAGAAAATCTGCAAGCGCAGAAAATTGGCAGTGGCCAAATATAATGTACAAGACGATTTACGAGAAGAGTTACCGTCACTAATAGGGCTTATTACCTAAGCTGTTCGGAGAAATTATTAAATATAAATGTGGGTTATAATCGTAATATGTACAGAATAATTATAAAAAATTGGGAACGATTTACAGTGAACAGGACGTGACATGTTGCATCCAGTTTTATTGCTGTGAACAAGGCGTGACCTTGACCATCGTGAAGTGCGACTATCTGTTTCACTGTGTGCCGCGTGAACACGTTCCTGCTCATACGCATCGCGTCTGTCAGCACGGGCTGAGCTACCGTCTCTGCAAATACTGCTACTCAGGGCAAGAGTGTCTAGGGATAGTTAACTATCAAAGTCCATCGCTGAGCGAACAGAGTGACTACGAACCATCCAACGAAGACGACGTTATGGTGACCGCAACATCTCCAGGTTGGTACATAGGTCATTCTTTGTGTGAATGAGTAATTGTTTAACATTGCCACGTACATTTTCCATTAAAGAACACGCCGATATGGTGGTTGATGTTCAACTCTGAACAATAGCTTTTTTTTTCTTTTGGAGAGGTTATTAGTTTTTTCTACATCTTTCAAATTTTGTTCTTACACAGACCACACACACCACACACCCAACACACCCAACACACACACAACACACACCACACACACCACACACACAACACACACCACACACCCAACACACACCACACACCCAACACACACACAATGTCCAAGAAAGCGCGCATAAGAACCACACCACGTGAATCCTGAGCGAAATTGGAGACGAAAATGTTGAGGCGAAATGTCGTACGATGACATTTTTCGTGCACAATACAATGTGGCAACAACGCACGGAGTTAGTCCTCTCTTGAGCTCCACTGAAATTGTACTGCCACTGTTCTGGCCATCGTATTATGAGCGCGGGTTCACATCCCGAACAGTCCGAACATTATAGCAACTTCAACAGCCGATTAGGGCGAAACGCAATACTTGGCACGACATTAACCGTGATAAATGGGCTTCGAATACTTGTTGATTTCACGTCCTGGTATTCTTATGTATGTTAGGTAAACTACACGTAGCTAAAATGTTCGGACATGCCGATATTTTAATCGAAGCCCATAATATTGATGGCCAGGACAGTGACAGTTCGATATCAGTGGAGCGCAAACGGGGACTAACTCCGTGCTGTTTTGCCACATTGTGCACGAAAAATGTCATGGTACGACATTTTGCCCCCTAACATTTTCGTATCCGATTTCGCGCAGGTTTCACGTGGTGTGGTTCTTATGCGTGCGTTCTGGGACATCCTGTGTGTGTGTGTGTGTGTGTGTACAGGCTGAGGCACCTAAGGCAAACCACCTGAATAACACTGCCACTTTCAGTGGTAGAAGAAAATGTTTCAGACAAAAATCGTTTGTCCAAAGCGCTAATAACTTGACAGTAAAAATTATCCTGTACGTGGAATGGTAAAGAAAATACAAAGGTCAACTTCTTTACTTTAAATGGAATTATAATTTTTATTAACACCCCTCGACAGTGCGTATGAAGATGTAGTAAATGCGAGGAAATTTGCCGCAATTATTGGAAGACATCCCACTGGACATGGGGCAATCTATGTGGTACCAACACGACGGATGTCCCCTCATTCTGCACAAAGAATTACAACGGTTCTTAACATAACTTTCGGTGGTTATCTGATCGGTCGGTCTGGAAACACGAAATGGCATCCACGTTTCCCAGACTTAACGCTTATGGACTTCTATCTGTGGGGAACATTAAAGCAACAGGTCTGCAAAGACCCACAGATTACTCCCGGAGATATGAAAGGCCGTATAACACGAGATTGTTCTGCGATAAGTCCAGATGAAATTCGACGTGCGGTATAGTCCGCTCAGAATAGCTTTACAGTATGTATCAATGTACAAGGGCATCAATTTTAACACCTGATATCATAACAAAATAACAAAGGAAGCGTAGTCTGTGGTTGGTGTTTGTTTAAACAAACGCCAGCCACAGGACGGCTACAGTCGCCACAGGACGGCGCTTCTTCGGCCCATTGTTCCGTGCGGCGGAGCAGTTTGCTTCGTCATTGTCTTCAGCGATCTTGTATGACCGGCAAATGTCATCGTATTTATTGCATCTTCATACTCACTGTCGAGGGCGTTTATAAAATTTATTACTCCATTTACAGGAACGAAGTTTACCTTATGTATGTATATATGTGTATATAGGTGTGTATAGGTGTATATGTGTGTGTGCATGTGTGTATTTGTGTGTATATGTATATATGTATATATATGTANCGGCGCTTCTTCGGCCCATTGTTCCGTGCGGCGGAGCAGTTTGCTTCGTCATTGTCTTCAGCGATCTTGTATGACAGGCAAATGTCATCGTATTTATTGCATCTTCATACTCACTGTCGAGGGCGTTTATAAAATTTATTACTCCATTTACAGGAACGAAGTTTACCTTATGTATGTATATATGTGTATATAGGTGTGTATAGGTGTGTATAGGTGTATATGTGTGTGTGCATGTGTGTATTTGTGTGTATATGTATATATGTATATATATGTANTATAGGTGTGTATAGGTGTATATGTGTGTGTGCATGTGTGTATTTGTGTGTATATGTATATATGTATATATATGTATATATATATATACACGTGTGTGTATGTATGTGTGTATATGTATGTGTTATTTATTTATTTATTTAGCTCCAAATGACGTAAGTAATAAACCCTGTGAGCGGCGATAACTCCTAGAGAATCATCCTAGTGGCTTGAGTGTACGGAGGACTGTGTGCGCGCGCGCGTGTGAGTTCGCGCGTGTGTATTCGATCGGCAATCCACTCTTGGCAAATCGTTCCTTCCAGTGCGAGTGTTACTCAAGTACTCACGTATGCAACCCGTTGTACAATGTACAAGAGCGTGAAAGAAATTTGCGCGGTCCTTAGCAGCTGAGATTTTTACGGGAGTACCTCGAGGAAAACCCATTGGCCAGCAACACCCGCCTCGTTTTGACGCATGCAAAAATCCGAATATGACATTGCCGGAAATGAAGTCTGCGTCGCCACGGTGTTAGGCAAGTGGCCTAGCCAGTACACTACCGCGGCCCCATATAATATGGAAATGCCGGGAAGTCGTTCGCAGGTCATTAGAGTGGATGGAACTCGCCAGATGACTGACTGTCCCACGCACAGCTATAATAATTAATTTCGTTTATTTCAATCCTCCGGTAGCATCATCATTAATGCGGTGTAGCAGGCACTAAACACCCGTGGTTCCCAGACAATCCGGAGAATCTAAGAAAGTAAACGATAAGTAGCTGATATGAATCATGGAATGAAAACGTAAAATGACTGTGGAATACCCGGGGAAAATTCCGCCACGACTTAAAAATTCGCCGCAACCCAATGATGTCTGCGGTCGTACAACCTCGGAGGTGTGAATTTGCGAATAACCGTGACCAACCAGTCGGCGAACATTGGAGTTCTCTTCTCCCTGTAATATAAGATGTAAACAACTCGTATGTAATGATGTTTGATTCTACAGGTAGAGTACATTGCAACACCGAGGGAAAGTGACGCTTCGCTGTATGATGCAGTTGAGGAGAATGGTGTCATCGTCAGAGATTACCCAGCCCGCTCATTCCTTTAGGAGCAGATTTCTTTTTTTCCGCGGAGTATCGTGACTGCTTTTAGAATACTGTCACGTACACACTCGGGGATTGAAATCTGCATGCGTACATTACCGACGCGGGCAGTTTAAACCAAGCGACTGTTGCGAAATGAAATTTTTTTTTCTCTTATGTAAAAGTGGAAGCAGGCGGACGATTTTAGTGAATAATGGGCGAGGTTTCAATGGCTTAAATGTAGTTTCTCCTATTTATAATTAAATTGTAAACTATTAAAAACATTCTTTAGCATTTAAAATTTTTTAAATAAAAATCGTATTTATAATACGATTGAAATACTGAAGAAATAAGCATTTCTATACTATATGCAAACAGGATGCAGAATGAGCTGGTGATTGCGGTGGCAACTTCGTACCTGTCTGATTTATTCCGCTATCCTGAGAATCGAATTAACTTATGGTTTACTGTACCCATTTGATATGGACGAATGACACTTGTATGGCTACCTCTCAATATTAATTACTTCTGGCGTAGGTCTTAGTGCTGCTTCTGTCGTTGGAGCATTTCCCACGCTTTTGCAATGAGTAACAAATTCGATGATAAGCAGGCTACATGTGATGCATATTCTCGATAAAATATACCCCGAGAGATCCCATACAAGAAAGAATAAATTTTAATATTTTCCTTCTATAAAATAACTGCCATTTGTAGTGGCGATAAGGGAAGGCACTAGAAGTGATTTTGCTTCCATGCTCAATAACACTCCTTAACGTAATGTCTGGTGCGAATATTTTCATAATGCTTCGCGTCAAATCTTTGGCAGATACGAGTGCAATTATCATTTTCTCTAGTTACAAGTCCGTATGTTGGAACCAGTGGGTACGTGATGGGACCCACATGCTTGGCGAGGGTTCCGGTCGGCCAAGAAAGAACACGTCAATGGAGGATCGCACTATTGTGCGCCAAACATCATGCAGCTCCATGATATCGGCGCCTGCCACCCGGACACAGTCATTGGACACTCTAAAATGCCCCACGTCATCCTGCACCATGCCTTCGTGACTAAAATTTCTCCGCCCTATGATAAGTTACGGCGGTGTTCGCAATGCTGCCGTAACTGGGTGACATAGAGAGTAGTGGAATCGTATCATATTCAGCTATGCATCTCGGTTCTGCATTACCGTGGACGACCGTCATGTGCGAGTATGACGACGCTGAGGTAATACGACACATCGGATCATTGTTGCGAACATAGACATCATGGTATGGGGAAGCCATAGATTATGACGTTAAGGTCACTTCTGACGTAGATTCGGGGCATCCTGACGATAAAGCGGTACGTCAGCGACATTCTGCGTCCTCATCGTACCTCTCCTGATACAGACTCAACAAGAAAACGCCCATCCACTCACGGTACCTACGTCTATGGAATGCGTGCATCATGTTGAGGTATACTCTTGTGGCCAGCAAGGTCCCCGATAGAACGTGTGTGCGGTCAGCTTGAACGTCAACTCCGACCCTATGCGCGAATATGTAGATATCGAGGGCCAGTTACAATAGCTGCAGGACTCCCTCCAAACCGAATCGGTGCATGTATCCATGAGCGAGGGGATGTTATAACCCACTGACACGGCACTAGCAGTATACCCGTACTGCCAACTCTGTTGTATGTGTGATATCATGTANCCTGATACAGACTCAACAAGAAAACGCCCATCCACTCACGGTACCTACGTCTATGGAATGCGTGCATCATGTTGAAGTATACTCTTGTGGCCAGCAAGGTCCCCGATAGAACGTGTGTGCGGTCAGCTTGAACGTCAACTCCGACCCTATGCGCGAATATGTAGATATCGAGGGCCAGTTACAATAGCTGCAGGACTCCCTCCAAACCGAATCGGTGCATGTATCCATGAGCGAGGGGATGTTATAACCCACTGACACGGCACTAGCAGTATACCCGTACTGCCAACTCTGTTGTATGTGTGATATCATGTAATAATTTCAGTTAAGTCACCTTTCTGCACGTGCAATTTCTTGTAATGTCCACTATTTATTTGTGCTTAGTTTTTTGTTCGCGAATGTGTNACTATTTATTTGTGCTTAGTTTTTTGTTCGCGAATGTGTTTTCGAAAACACAATTTGCACTGGTGGTTGTTCACAGTTCGTTCGATGCCTACCGGCCTACAGTTTCAGGTGACGAAGCATGTCGTTAACCCAAATGCATCCTCATGATGGGATCATGATTGTCCTTGGAGTTACTTTTGCATATCCAGAAGCTTCTTGAGACACGCTACAACACAGAAACACTGCGCTCCACAGATTATGGAATTTCCCACATTGCATTTTATTTTGCCAACAATGCTATCCCTGCAAGTCAAAATTGTTGATTTGCTTGAATGAACACGTGCTGACAGGTTTACCATTGAAATACTGTTTTGCGAGGATGTCATAGGTGTATATATGATTCGCACGGTCTGATTAAGTGAAGTACTTCTCACTTCTGTGAAACCTAAAATGTGGAAAATGTGGATATTAAAAAGCGTATTCTGGCATTATGGTTTTGCATGTGTTTTAAATGAGTGCAGTTTTTCCTTTCGTAGTGGAAGAGAACAAAGCGAGCTCACACATATTATAATCATCGTTTAACTAGGAAGTCCATTTGCATAATGATCAATAATTAACGTAATATTGTTATTTTCGAAGCTGCAGCGGTGGGAACATACTAACAACGGGAACATTTTGTTGTCAGCTTGCAAGGTTGCTTGCTGTATTATAAGCACGGAAATTTTTATGCATTTTACCGATATATAATTAGTGACAAACGTTAGAGTTTATAGGAAGAAAATATTGATAACAATAGGCAAATAGATCTACATTTTGTGCCTGCCTACAAGGCGCATAAATTACTTTGTACTTTCTCACACACACCCATTTAAAAGTTACGTAGTTGCACACAGCACAATGACAATAATACTCTTCAGTTCAGAGTTTAGCATGCAGAGACTACGTGGCATTTAACGCGGCCGCCAGCGCCGTATTTATCGCTGTCTCTCAGAATAGCAGACTAGCTCCAGATAGGCGCNCGTGGCATTTAACGCGGCCGCCAGCGCCGTATTTATCGCTGTCTCTCAGAATAGCAGACTAGCTCCAGATAGGCGCGCGCCTATCAAATGGACGTATAGGTTATATGTATCAAGGTGCTTTTCTTAGTTTTCCTTTTAACATAATAAAAGTGCTGTATAACAGGTCCCATGTTGAACGGCAAAAATGTGTTCGATTTCTGCCAAATATTGTTAAAGTTGTAGATATTACATTTGCTATATTTATCATATTTTTCAATAACCACGTGTCACAAGCACTGTATGATTACTCTTTCGGAAAACATAAGCAAGACCACATAAAAGTGTTCAAGTAAAGGAAACTGTGTGGTATTAACTTAATTAATTGTAATGTATAATAAGCAAAGTTTTTCTGTAAAAATACTACACACAAAATAATTGCCTGGCAGTATTATTTTTTCTAAGATTATTCTTTTAAGAAAGTGAGTTTTTAATTGAATTTTTGCAGAAACATTAAAATTGTGATTCTGTTTCACGATTATGCAAACAATTCTAAATCTGTATCTATAGCGATCACTGTTCAGCGTTGACATTGATCAGCATTGACACTGATGACATTACAAGTGAATGCAATTTTACTATCCAACCCTACTTAATGNAGCGTTGACATTGATCAGCATTGACACTGATGACATTACAAGTGAATGCAATTTTACTATCCAACCCTACTTAATGTTAATTGTGGAGCCACGTGCTTATCTGCAGGCGTTATTTCCCTGGGCGACATTCATTGGTCTTATTTACGTTCGGTGACGGTAAAACTCTGAGGTTGAGAGTTCTCAGAAAAGAGAACTAATCGTGGCGTTGCGACCAATGCTATACACTACAGGCACTATCGAAACTGTTTGTTATCGCGTTGGAGAGAAATTTCGCCATCGATCTGCAGAATAACAAAGTTGGGGCAAAGGTTTATAATATGTCCATTCTCGACCATGTAAAAGCGAATGATGGTACCGCTGAAATGTAATGAAGTGTTCCGTGTAACCACATTCGAAACACACGTCATTTACAGACCATTTGATATTTGAAACACTAGTTGTTTGGTGCCAAAATGGTTCTGCAAATATTAACGATGAAAATCGATCACTTACCTACTACGTATCTTAATTTCGACAGATTTAAAATATATTTAAAAAAATCTAAAATAAAACTTTATAGGGATTTGTGTCGCTTCACTGGAAGTTTCGAAAGAAGAGAAACAGAACAGACGTTGGTTTTTCGGTTTAATCGTTCACTTAAATGACTACGGCCTGTAGCAGCAAAACATTCACATTTTTGGCACAGCTGCAGTGTTGAGACTATGTTAAAAAGGTATCATCTGGCCATAAGTTTATGGTTTTGCGGCTGTAAAGTTTACAGTTATTTCCTCACTAAGTGGACGAGGGACATAAACTAACTCCAAACACGTCAAGTGAAGTCTACAGATTTTTTATGACCAACTTAGAAAAACTTAAAAGGGCAATCCAAGATAATGTTTTTTGCCAACTATTTGAGCAACTATTTTGCACTGTGTGTGCACTTATTTCGCATGATATCTTGGGCTGCGATAACATAAACATTTACGGGATCAGAAATACGACAATCTGCGGTGAATTATTTGCTTCAAAATGAAAATAATTCTGTACGATCGTCCTTTTCTTGGTTTTTCTTTATTGGCATCCATAAAATTGTAAAATACGAATAACTTATGTAGCGTTAATTCATGTCCATGCCCTATTGAGTGATGAAAAAATGTACTTGGTTCTGCTGCGTTGACAATACTGGCTGCCAAAAACGTACGGACGTTTGTGTGTTTGGTGATGGATGGATGGAGGGTAGTCTCCAGTGTTACTAGCGTTGCACTGTAGCGTTTCGTCACACGTACTAGTAGGTCATAGTGTTTCGAAACAAAGCATTTCCCTGTGTTTGGTACCTTACATGCGGGTTCTACTGCGTTGTTTTGTTTGCGACATACGCGTGCGGTATCATCAGCACGACGCAACGGGTTACTGGGCTCGCGGGAGTAACGAACTTTTCTCAATTCATCCTTAGTCTACAAGGCGTGAGTGAAGTGAAGAGACCTCTTAACAGCGAGTTCTTGGGAGCCGATGAGGATGATTGAGGTGAGAATGGAGCAGCGCCGGAATGAAAGGGTGGGGGAAAACTGGAGATCCCCGAAAAAAACCCGCCGACCAGCGGCATCGTCCGGCACGATTCCCACATGNCCCGCCGACCAGCGGCATCGTCCGGCACGATTCCCACATGCGAAAATCTGGGAGTGACCCGGCCAGGGATTGAACCCACTTCGCCTTGGTGGGAGGCGAGCAGGCTAACCGCTCAGCCACCGCGGCCCCTCCTAGTAGGCGCTCTAGCGCTATTATATGCGCAATTACCCATGTTTTGAAGATGAAAGACGAGGTGGAATTCTGCTGTTTGCTAGTGTGATAAGCTAGAGGAATTTATTTCGCTGTTTCATGAAATGGCCCTTGACGCTAGAACATGTCGGAGGAATAGTCATAAGAAAATGAGCTATTGTGTCGTAGTGGATATAGACTTTTGTTTTGCT
>NQII01004651.1:177337-194971 GCA_002778355.1 Clitarchus hookeri
ACTAATGTTTGAAGGTATGCAGGAGGAAATTCACACCATGAATCCTGCAGGGCAGTCCACAAATCCAATCTGCGCCAATTTGAGAAAGGGTTGCACGTCTGTCACGTTTAATGATACTCGTCAGTCGTCGTTTTTCCCGTTCTTTCGTAGGCTTTTTTCAGCCGCAGCAATGTCGAAGATGTGATGTTTTACCGGATTCCCGATATTTACGGTACACTCGTGAAATGGTCGTACGCGAAAATCCAAATGTTATCGATACCTCGGAGATGCTATGTCCCATCTCTCGTGCGCCGACTATAACACCGCGTTCAAACTCGCTTAAATCTTGATAACCTGCCATTGTAGCAGCAGTAACCGATCTAGCTGCCGACCACATCGCGTTACTCTGATTGGTTCCATATCTCTGTTATTTGCATACGCTCGCCTATACCAGTGTTTTTTTCTCTCTTCAGTGTACTAGTCCTCCAACACAGCTAATAACGGCTTTTTCTCACTGCTGTATATCATAATACAGAGGATCTAACGGTCGGAAACATGCGAAACTATTGTAGGGACTTGCACTCAACTTTACTTCAGACCTACCAGCAATTAAATGATTGGACCACAGCCTAAAGTCCTGTAGTTAATGCAGGAAGACGGAAGGACTGCACGCCAGTTTAGTGCCTTGCGCGTACGAGTGATGTGGCACTACGTACACGTGTTAATGTCGCCTTTATGGCTTCTGCGCTTCCTAGTCTGACGCGCTGAACAGCTTCAGATAGGCGGCGTACAACACACTCTCTGCTGTTTTACACATGAATGCCTCAGAATTGATTTTATTCCCTGTAGATAGAGGATTTGTGGTTAACCGAGAACTGTGGATACCTTAATTCGATATCTGAAACTTAATATTCTCTTATATTCTTCCGCTTCGTGTAAAAATAAACCACGCCTTCACGCTTTGTGCCTGGTATCCACGCTTCGATGAACAGATACGAGATTTACGACAATTCTTACTTTGATGTCTATAAAACAAGAATACACCTATTGAAGTGTCTGCTAATATTGAACAATGGGCTACACATTTAATCAGATTTAAACACGTGTCGTAGTTTTTATATTTTACTGGTAAAGTTGTAAAATTCTGATCTCCCAAGAAATAATGACATTTTACATTACTACTAAAATTATTTTATTTGAAGAAATAATAAAATCTAAATAGCTACTCTCTTTGCCGTGGTGTTAGCTCAGCGAATGCATGAAGAGATTTGGGTGGCCTTGAGAGCCGATGGAGGTGAAGCGAGGTGTTAGTGGAGCAGCGCCGGAATGAAAAAGTGGAGGAAACGGGAGATCCCCGAAAAAAACCGCCGACCAGTGGCGAAAATCCGGAAGTGATCCTGCCGGGAATCTGAACCCGGTTCGCATAGGTGGGAGGCGAGTAGTCTAACCACCATACCACCGCGGCCCTTACTGGCTCAGTAGATGCATCAAACTTCTGCCGCCAGGACTACTGGTAAAAACGAATTTACTGATAAAAGAAATATTCCACCATTGTGGTAACGAATCTTTAATAAGAAATTACACTCACGTTTAAAACAGTACATGCGTGCGGGAAAAAATCTCGTTGACGTTGTGCTAAGGTTGAAAGCTGGTCGCAACTAAAACTTGAAACGTACGTCACTTGCGTCACTTGCGAACGCGCAAAAACGGACAAGCGGCGAGACTTAAATCTTTATTCTTGCGCATGTTGGCGCGTCCCAGTGTCAAACACGAGCTCCGCTCCAGCGGAAATAAAACCTACTTTAATTAAGGTACATACAATTCTAAGAGGTTCTGGAACAAGCCGAACAAGAAATATAGTTTATTCGCGGCTTCTTTACACTTTTTTTAAATCAAAACTCTGTCATGGATGACGTGTTCGGCTGTTTCATAAATTTGCCATGCATCACAAGCTTGTAATACTTGCGTTGACATAAAACTACCATATTTATGGTTAAATTGAAATTTTGTTTATATTTTACCTACAAATTATATTATTTCATTTATAATTAATATGAACGAAAAAAGTGAAAAAATAGGTAATGCCCAGTAAGAAATAGTTGTTATGCAAAATATTATTACACTGAGTGCATACGAATGCGGTGCACTGCCCTTTTGGTGTAATTTTCTAGACTTGGTTAAGCTTTGTTTGCATGAGGTGGAGGAATATCTTTAAAATAGAACTTTAGAAGGGCTTCAGAAAATTTGGAAGTGACCGTGAATGGACTATAGTCGCGAATTACTTGCGGACTCCACGGCTAGAAGGACCTCACCCTTGTAACACAAAATTGAACAAACATAGAGTAATTGACAAAGATAACGTAAAAACACTGTCACTTGAAGATCGAGCATCGCTTACGAGCAAATGACGTAACGCTGACGTTCTTAGTGATCAGTTCATGGCCATCAAAGGTTCACATCACATAAGCTGTGTATACTTCACGTAAGTAGCTTCCAACGTTATGCGATAACCATTGATTTAATGTCAGGCGCAGGGGATTTTTTTGAAGGATGGTTTCAGAGGTGTATATTGAACCACGAATCGGTTCTAGTAACAGTGTTTATTATATTTACGAATAATGGATAATCTGGTAATTTTATAAGGAGTAGGAAATCAGGAACGGCGATAAGAACCTGCCCTCTGTACATTCTGTCGGAATGGAATAAAGGATTTGCGGAGTGCAAGTGGAATGTGCTTATCGCGCCATCGTGCATACTTATCAATAGCCTCAGTGAATATACGAGCAAGAAGTCAACTGTCTGTGGGTTTACGATTTCAGTCTCAGCCGAGAAGACTTTGGATGGTCTCCGTAAATAGATGTACCATTAAAATTCCAGGACTTAACTTTGAATTAGAAGTGTTACATAAATATTTGTGAATACTGAAATTATTAATTTTGTTTTATGGTTTTAATAATGCATAGTCGTGTAAGAAGCAACCAATTTGTAAAATATCCACTTTTTAAAATTATTTTACAGTTTTTCTTGACCGAGATGTGAATTAAGTGATCAGGCCCATGGCAACGTTAATTTTTCATGTGGTGGTAAAATACACAATGCTCATATTAGTAGAGCTTAAACAGTGCTTTCTAAAGTGCTCAGTTTAACCTAAACAGCCTAAGAGTACAAACATCTCAAAACACGTACTTACATAATCCGCGTTCTAACTTTAAATCTAATACATTTTTCGTTTGTGCTATTGGCAGAAAAAAACAGTTTACTGTTGTGTCAATGAAAGTGGCTACTGCGCAGCTAGAGTGAGCACACTATAGTCCATTCGCGGTATATTTAGACTTTTTGAATTTTACCTTTTGAAAAATCATCCCATGTATGAATTATTTGGTTGTTACCTAAATACGTCTTGTATCACCAGCGTTTTATTCTTCTGTTAACATTTAAAAAAATTATTTATTGGTTAAATTGCACTGTCACTTATATTTTATCTATGAACTTCAACAGTCTGTGTAATTTATAATGAATAATATTATGAATAAAAATAGGGAGAAAATGTGTGTGTTGGTAACTCCTGGTAAGATATAGTTCTCATATAGCCATTATTGAACTGAATGCAATTTTCTGGACTGGTTAAGCCTTTTATTTGCACGAGGCGGAGGAAAAACCTGTAAAGTATAACTTCAGCAGGGCTTCGGAAAAGTTGGAAGAAACCGCGAACTGACTATGCGACGTTTTTTTTCTGCACGACCTGGAGCGCAAGTGGCGGAGGAGAATGAAAAGCGCACAAGCGCAGTCGTTAGTCGGCCGACCTGTCCAGAGATGATTGGCCGAGCCGGACAGTAGACGACGTAGATGTACGGTGCATGCCACGCATGTATGCGAGCGCGTGCACTCGTGACCCGCCTGCGGGGACGGTAGAGCTATCGACCTGACCCGTGACGTCACGCTGGCCCGGCGTGCCGTGCCGGGTTCTGCAGCTCGGCGACGACGTGCAATACAATCGCGTCCTCCCGCTTCCACATCGCTTTATTCATGCGTAGTTCAAATGAGACTGCAAAATTATTACGGCAGCCAATATTTTAAAGTTTTGCTTAATTTTACACTTATTTGCATTAGAAAAAAACAAGCAAAAATCGTTCAATATTTCCTAAATGTTTACATGTCGCGCTGAATTCAGACGTTACCAACTTTAATGAGTAATTGTATAAAAACTGCACTGAAAATACTGTTTTTTAAATTATTTTGCTATGACTTAGGACAGAACGGACGATTGTTTACAAACAGGGTGTTAGGAACGAGAGTTTCATTTTATATTCGTACCACATAATGATAAATTTTTAGACATTACCGTTATTCATTCTTTCCTCGCAAAATACATTTTTTAGCACATAGTTTTTGCATAAATGCATTGCAAAATAAAATTTGACGGTTTTATAAATGTATAAATAACGAAAACTAACGTAGGTACATAAATTATATAATTCACGCCTACATAAGATGCCAAGAGCTACTTCAAGACATCGAATCCTACACAGAAATTTTTTTGCAATTTCAAAAAATTGCTGAAAATAAGGAAATATCTGCATATTTTTTATTTATGACTCCCCATGAATTTAAAAAAATGTAACTTTTGCTAAGCATACCTTAAAATGAATTAAGACAAGACCTTTCAGGTGCCCTTGTTAAATTTGCTTTAAATCGTTCGGTTTATTTTATTTGTTCATTACAAACAGTGACTTTTTGACTTTGACTTGCCATTTTATTTCAAAAACGATGCGACCTAAAAAAATTATCCGAGGAAAAGTAGCCTCAGATAATGTCTAAAAGTTGAACAGTGGCTAACGCTCATAATAAGAAACGCGGTCACTTTGTCCCCCGTTGTTACCGCGGAAAATTGCTATTAATCTTGGAATAAGAACGCATTACATACATTTTTAGCGTATTGTAGTCACGCAGAATAGTTGAGTTAGGCCTGCTATGAAACCCTCTCATAAACCGGTGGCCTAGGTCGCCTAGGTAGTCATGCGTTCTACCTTTAAGACGCACCGGATCTGTAGTCTTCACTGAGGGGACGCCAGTGGACGACGGGGTCACAGGCAGCTGTACTCGGCAGAATGCGTCGCCTGCGGTCGTAGTGAGAGTCAATATCCCCCCTCCCCCCTCGTGCATGTTTCTGGTTTCCTGCCAAGCCGTACACAATGCACGCATCGGCGACTAATGACCCCGTTCAGCCTCGCCATATAGGGACCTGCTCTCCCGTCTCCGTCCGTAGTTGGCCGGGGCGCCTTGCTCTCACGCAACTCTCTCGATAAGTGGAGCAGGCGGAGAGGCGAACCTCTCAGGGGTTTCGGTCGCCGCGCTCACACCGCGATAAATCACTGCTTGCTAAATTACAATGTCGTAAAAACTAAACAAACGTTTGTAAAACACTTTCAGTGTTGGATTTGTACGTGCAAACGGTATTCAGAACTAGTTGTCTCAAGGTCGTCACACCAGAAAAGTGGGATCGGATCTGATTCGACCAGGTGTAAGCCAACGTGTAAACGCGTATCGTACTGAAAACTTGTCAAAATTAGAATGCACGCACTCCTCGAGCAGCACTTCTGTACTGTTATATGCCACCACCACTCTGAANAAAACTTGTCAAAATTAGAATGCACGCACTCCTCGAGCAGCACTTCTGTACTGTTATATGCCACCACCACTCTGAGTAGTTTCCCTTGCCATCCCCTTCGAGCTTGCGAGTTGCAGTGCTTCAAGGTCATTACTGGTAAGTATAGTCTATACGCGGTTTCTTCACACTTTTTGGATGAAACATGTGCAAAAAACACCCCATGTATCACGTGTTTCGTTGTTTCCTGANGTCATTACTGGTAAGTATAGTCTATACGCGGTTTCTTCACACTTTTTGGATGAAACATGTGCAAAAAACACCCCATGTATCACGTGTTTCGTTGTTTCCTGAATACGTAATTTTTCACATACGTTTTATATTTGTGTTAGTATCTTATTTCTCGTTAAATTGAACTTTTAGTTACATTTTACTGATAAATTATAGTATTTTACTTAGAACTAATATGAATAGACAGAAAATATGCGAGTTCGTAATGCCTAGTAAGAAAAAGTTATTATGCTAAATATCATTACACTGAGTGCGATGCGTTGGCCCTCTGGTTTATTTTTCTAAGCTTTGTTTGCACGAGGTGGAGGAACATCCTGGAAGTAGAACTTCAGCAGGGCTTCATAAAAGTTACAAGGAACCGCGAACGGACTATAACTGGAGAAGCGCGCGCAGAGTGGTTGGTGGCGCCTGTCTCTTCCTGCTCTTCACGTTCATTCTCTCCCGGAGTGCCTGCTGATATCACTAGTAACCGGAGAAGAGCACGCGTGGAGGTACAAACAAGCCTCCCGCCGAACATTAACGTGTGTCCTGATTAGCCTCTCAAAACTGGTGCCGCTTCCCGTCCTTGACGATTGATGTCTGGGGTTACCATTGCTAGAATGTGTTGGTAATTGCCCTCGCCTTTGTCATCGCGACTCGGGGAGCGAGTAACCTCCTGGATCGGGTTCCCTGAACTATGTAAGCCGCAACAGGCCGCCGAGTCGACAGTCTTCGAATTTGGAGCCTTGTATGGCCCCAAGCGTTAAGATGTGCGCTGATCAACGAAGCGACGGCGTTGACCAGCGGGAGTGAAGATTGTGATCGCCTGTACAGTGGAAAGTGAGACCGACCGGCGGAACTGTGGGACTGGACACCTGAGTAACAGACATGTAGAATTATGGCAAAAGACAGTTTGTAAATAAATCAGGAAATCAATCTTAATTATAATTTTTACTGAGGTCTCCATTCCTCACGAATTTGGATACGCCCTTGGCGACTTGTAACAATACATACATGCGTTATTCATTGTTGTTTTCCTATGCATTAAAGTAATATATACTTTTAGTATAACTATGTGGCCGAAAGAAAAATAAATACTCAGTTTTACATCAGCGGTATTATTTCATTGTTGCAAANTTTTAGTATAACTATGTGGCCGAAAGAAAAATAAATACTCAGTTTTACATCAGCGGTATTATTTCATTGTTGCAAACATAACTTCCATTTCGCCGACATAAACACGTACATTAGCCACAGTATTGAAATAGGTTCTAATTCGGATCCGAAGTTTTCATGAAAGCGCGGTATCGTAATCATGCGGTATTGAGTACGTTAAATACTGAAAACGTTTTGAAAATTACATGGAAACGTAGCAATAATATTTACTACTTTCTTACACAGACTGGATAATTAGGAACCTATTCAGATTGGGAGGGAATAGGGTAGGTGTGCATTAAGGGATCCCGTACCTGGCGCTCAAACTAAGTTGAAGCGTGTTTGAAATACACGTTTTTCCATGAAACTGTTAAACGTGTATCTAATGTACTGGTCTAGAGAAGTATACACACTTCAGACTAAGCCTTTAGGCTGCTTTCACGACATCGCGCGAGAAACACGATTTCCGAGCATTACAACATCTAATCCGTTCAGTTATTTCAGAATTTTATGAAGTCCTGCTCAAGTTCTACTTCCTAGTCTAGAAAATTAAACCGAAGGAACGGTGCACCGCATTCGTGCGCACTCACTTCAATAATACTTTCCATATTAACTGCTTGTTACTAGGCATTACCAAACACCTATTTTCTTNTTCGTGCGCACTCACTTCAATAATACTTTCCATATTAACTGCTTGTTACTAGGCATTACCAAACACCTATTTTCTTCCTTTTGTTATTCATATTAATTATAATTTAAATATAAGAATTTATGGGTAAAATATAATTGAAAGTTGAAATATCAAAAAATTAAGTGAGAGAAGAGATTTCGGAGGCTTTTAACATTAACAGCGAGGTCTTGAGAGCCGATAAAAAAAAATTAAATTAAAATACTTGTATTCTAACAGAAAAATAAAACNCATTAACAGCGAGGTCTTGAGAGCCGATAAAAAAAAATTAAATTAAAATACTTGTATTCTAACAGAAAAATAAAACGCTTGTTATGCGTGACATATTTAGGGAAAATCTAGCACGTCATACATGGGGTGATTTTTCAAAGGTTCAGCCCAGAAAGTGTGAAGAAACTGCGAATAAACTATAGTTAAAAACTGCTTCTTCAAAGCGCTGTAGCTTATAAATACACATCAGATACAAACAAAAATACTCGAGGTCCCTGAATTGAACTTTACTATAGACTTTTCATCAATAAATTGTTAGGGACACCTTTGGAAGTTCCATAGGTGTACACAGCACGACGAGAACACCGCATTCCAGTTCAGAGCCTTGCGCTTAGTGACGGTGGTGCACTTGATGCGAGTGGCATTGTAGACCTTATTGCTCCCGCGCTTCTCGACCTCAGACACTGAAATAGCTCCAGGTTTACCAGGTATGGCTTCGCTTGGGGTAAACTGGTCTAGTTGGGATCGTAACTGGGACTTCTAAATTGCGAATTATACACGCATACTCTGTGGCTGGCTACGCACCCACCCGCGCAGGAGATACTTGGAGACGGGCAGCTTCCGTGATAGGNTACACGCATACTCTGTGGCTGGCTACGCACCCACCCGCGCAGGAGATACTTGGAGACGGGCAGCTTCCGTGATAGGCCACGAAGTCATAGGTCACGTGCAGAGCCAGATTTAGGGACGATAACCGGCACTTAACCCTAAACTACAATAGAAAGTTTTGAGGTTAGCATTGAAAACACTTTTCTTTAAATAACCCTCATTTACAATAATTATGCAGTCTACGCTTTTGGTGTTTTAATATTCTAAATATAACTTAGAAATTTTCGCACGTAAATTGCCCTCAAACCAGTAGTGGTCGTGCAGCGTACTAACAAATTGTTTGTTTATACGCGGCTTTTGAGCGAAGAGACGACGTTTGTAGATCCTTGGTTGAAAACTAATCGGAGACGTCCGCCTTTTCTTTTTCCCCAGGGCTTCCGCAATTATAAAAGTGGTCCTGGCCTTGCGATCGTGATACACCTACGCAGAAGCTGTACAAATCCATGCGAGCATAGAACTTACCTTGATTTCTGAATTAAATATGCACATCGTTACATCGGAAACGTGGTAAAACACAATTTGCCACACGAGATCTTTGCTGACGGTCATGCTGATCTCATGAGGGAAAGCCATATTCTCCAACGAGAAAACATGTGTCAGAGGTGTTCACGAAGTGTTAACTACATAACCAGTTTTCTGACTCCTATTTATTTTCCCCAAGAGGGAACGATTCTTATAACCGTGAACAGTACCTCGGGCTGAGAACGTAACGCTGACTCATCATCCTGCGTCAAGTTGGTGCCAGAATCTCGGCGAGGAGTTTTCAGAAAGGTGAATCGGCAGGGAAAGCCCACTTGCTTTACCACCTTGTTCACGGGACGTAACACTAGCTTGACTATATTTGCTATTGTGTATTAGGAGAGTTACTACCCATTACTAATACACGTTCGCGATCCTACCTTCGTTTTAACACGGTCCTCTGCAGACAAGGCCTTTTTGTATGTTGCAAAGGCTGCCCACTCGAAGTTGTATCAAGTAGTTTTTAACTATACGCCATAGTAACACACATGTTTATAAACGTCGGAAAGCATCTGTAAATAGAAGAATCAAGTATCTAGTTGACTTCCGGTAAATTGAACATTTTTAAAATGCAGATTAATTGGGTCGTCTTTGGCCTCAGGTAAATATTAATTTGGTCCAGTACCCAATGATGGTGAACCATGTGAAACTGCAAAACTGTTGTAAACATACATTGGTTGCTATTTTGGTAATTATTTCGCTAATATGTAAAACAACAAGCATAAACTGATTATAGTGGTCGCGAATTGATTAAATATATACATTTTAAATATTGCATTAAAATTTTACCTGAAATCATAGCCAACATCACAGCAAATATGCCGGTATTTATCTATTTTTTAATCTAAGTAAAACTGTGGGTAGGATTTTTCTTTTAATTGATTTTGAAAGTGCTAAACTTGGACAGCTCTAGTACTATTTTGCTTACCCTGTGATTCCTCTAGTCCAAATTCTGTTGAAAATAAAATTCAAATATTTCCGTAAATAAGTTTTTTTTGTTATAAAAATTTGTTAATTCTAATGAAAATGGCTATGTTTAAAAGTATAAGTTACATTCATTGTGCTGTTCTACAGGTGATATAAATATCGATTGACTATAATTTAATAAGGCGTGTGAAATGTGTTGATTTTTTTTTTTTCTGTGGAGCAGCATCGAGAGGCTTGGGAAGATGAATTCCACCCAACTCTTGCCCGCGGTGCAGTAGATACACCGCGGCGAATGTTAAGACCGGATATTAGGTACGCCGAGGGTGTTTAATCAAGTCCCGGGCAGATTGTATTCCGAGCAGACCTATTACTCCGGATAGGAAATATTCCTGAGTTTAATCCACCGTAAACTTTGGCTTCACTCTTACGTGTGTACTGCAGCCGCTGCTAATCCAAATTTACATTTTCAACTTGGGTTGCAAATGATTCCGTTCCTGTAGCACGGGTTTACTGGCGCAGTCATCCAGTGCGTGTCAAACTGTGGTAAAAAAACAGCAGTAAGTCCAGCCTGCAGTTAAACGAATTTGTGAATTTGAGCGAACTCTGCATATTATTGAAAATTGTGAATATATATTATTATTCTGTAAGATGAGTTGTTTCTCGGTTGTGAAAAATAAATAATGCCTCTGTGCAAATATTTTGTTGTTATTTCTCGTGTACTTTTTTTAAACACTTTCTTTTCACTCTGTAAGACATGTTCAGTACTGTTTGTTTTACGAGAAACATTTTGCTACATTACACGCCTCGTTTAAATTGTATCTAATGACAAACCAGATGTATGTTGACATATTTTTATGTGAATGTTTATTAATATTGCTCAACGTTATTTTGTGTGGACCAAACAAAACTATTAAAATGTCTGCGCATTGTGAAACATGTATATAAAATTCCGAGGAAATTTAGGGTTATCCGTTCGCTAGCTTCCAAGTGCTAAACGAATTTATGTAATGCGTTATTTTATAGGTGAACGTGCTTTGAGGCCCTGTTTGTTTACAGTGGTAATTGTTTAGTTCAACGGCGTAAATTACGTGAGAGATTTCTAAATCCCATAGATTTATAAAGAGGGTTTTAAAGCACTGTCTAAAAGCATTATTTCTGGTCGTCATGGCAGGTAAGTTAACTACACGCTGCAGTAGGTTTTTACCGGAACATGAGTCTCTCATCGTAAGGTTTCACCGCGCTCGTGCTGGATGCTGTGGGTGGAAACTTCCTCACGCCAACCATACTCTAGTCGTGTGTCAAGGATCTGCTTCAAGCGTGGACATCTTTCGTGGTCGGAACTTGGCAGCGATAAATTCTTGTGACGGCGGGAACGACCCTGGAGTCGTCCTCCCGGAAGAGATTCTGCCCCCATGACCCCGGTATAATCAGCTATTCCTAGTCGAAACTACCTCCGTCGGAATGCCGGAGTTTTCCACGCATCTGCTCCCCGGGGCGGAATTCACACACTTCCTCCTCGCAACTTAGTTGAAGAAATGTCTGGTACGAGGCACGAAGAGATATGAAGAGCGTCAGGAGTGAGGCTTGACTTTAAAGGGCTTGGAATTCTGCTGTGGAGTTCCGTTGCAGATAGCAGTTAGTGTACAGGAGACATTTTAACGTTTAACACGAAAGTGTACAGGTTATTTTAAGTATAGAAATGCAAGCAAAAGACAATGCTAATTAATGCGTTTCTATCAAGCTATTATATACAGGATGAGTATAAAAAAATACCCCAATTTTGAAGGTCTATAATATCAAAACCACACAACCTACACCCTTGGATGACATATCAAATGAGCCGTGGAACTGTGAAGTTTGTTTACCATACATTAATAAATGTTCAATGTGACCACCATGAGTGGCCTGAACTACATCTACGCAATAATCAAACTCGTTCCACACTCTTGCCAGCATATCGAGTGTTACGGTTTGGATGGCATCCGTAATTCTTCATAGAAAAAAAACGCTCGGGGTAAGATCTGGGCTTCTTGGGGGCCAGTGATGAAGAGCCTGGTCACCAGCTGCTCCTCGACCAATCCAGCGTTGCGGCAACGTCTCGTTCTGGTATCCGCGAACAGCTAGATGCCAATGGGGTGGCGCACAATCCTGCTGGAAAATGAAGTCCCCCGCCGCCTCTTCTAACTGTGAGGAAACAACCACCCTGTAAGCATGTCCAAATAACGGATTCCAGTAACTGTGGGCTCATGAAAAAAGAAAGGGCCGAAAACAGTGTAACGCGGTAAGCTGTAGTGGACGGCTTCAATGAAAGCACGTGTGAAGCCGATCTGCTGAGCTGCCGTGGATGGCGTTTGACAGGGCTTTCGTCGCCTCAGTTCGCAATGCGTTGTTAGTTCACTAAATGCGAGGGTTTCGTTTCAGTCGGTTCGTACGGAAGTTGTTTGCTATTCTGTCGTACTGGCCAGGACGGTATGGTATTGTATAACATAGTTTAACAAACTGCTTGCAGAACTCGATGCTTGTGTAATATGTAATTGTGCTGGTTGGTAAGTTTTCATAAATTTTTTCCCTTTACATTTTGTTCTTATATCTGTTTGCTTCAGTGTGTAGTNTGCTTGTGTAATACGTAATCGTGCTGGTTGGTAAGTTTTCATAAATTTTTTCCCTTTACATTTTGTTCTTATATCTGTTTGCTTCAGTGTGTAGCAGTGTCGCCCTATTGCACCTGTGCTTATCGGCTTCGCAAAAGTATTTTATTCGACTAACATGATGTACAGCCCACGATTCTCGTGCAATATACATAAGTTATTAAATGCTTGTAACTATTTGTTTTATAATTATTTTTATATCTGTTTTCATCAGCGTGTAGCAGTGACTTCTCATTTGCGCGACTAATGATTTAAATGTATGTCGTTGGGTGACAAGTAAAATAAAAGAGTATTTACAAGTCGTATAATTCGTATCGCAATTGTATTGTATTCATTTTTGTGGTTGGTCCTTGTGATCATTCGTTCTTTCTCATGTCGAAGTTGATATTAGCTTTTTACTACTTGGGTTGATCAACGCTGATATAAAAAAACCCCAATGGAACTACAGTCCATAATATTTATAAGTGGGCTTAGGACATACTTTACACTTGCGATCTTTTTCGTTGTCGGGGGGTGATACCTATGTTTTGAATTTGGTGACTGTATCTTAAATTATTCGGAAATAACAGCCAACTATGTCTATACAAATGCTTAGGGAATACTTGACCTTGCTGTCATTTTCGTTGTAGGTGGTGATGTCTACGTTATGAATATGGTGACTGTATTTTAAACGGTTCGGAAATTATAGCCAACTATGTTTATAAGTGCGCAACGAGAGCCTCGCATGCCAAATGTGCAGGACTGCAGCCTCGGTACTGGGTAAACTGACAATATTTTTTTCGTGCTATTAATTTTTATAAATCTCTTTTTATAGATGGCTGTGGCTTATCCTCAGCCATTTTTTGTTTTATTATGAACGTATATTGTGGTCACATTGCTGGGTAGACTGTCTGCATCCTACTAATAAATAAATGCAAAGGTGTGTTTGTTTGTTTGTTTATTTGTCCTACTTTCACGTCGCAACGAAGCAATGGATCGGCGTGATTTTTTGCAGACAGTTAGAGGGCCGGGAAGTGACATATGCTACTTTTTATCCCAAAAAAATATCTCGTTCCCTCGGGAAAAAAATTGATGTGTGTACCATAAGGGGTACCGTAATGTGTACTATAATTATGGTATAAAGTTATTTTGTTAATATTTTGCATACCTAAAATATGGTTTAATGCACCATAATTATGGCACATAGTATCATAATTTCGGTAATTCGTACGATAATACAGAAATTCGTGCCATAGTGGACTCTGCACCACCCAAGCTTTCTTTTCGGCCTTAAATGGACATGGTTGGGCCGATTGAAGCAGCCATTGGTGGCTGGGCTTCATTTCAAGCCGGCGTTTATCGCAGGCCATATTAATGACTTCGCTGAATTTCAGGTTGACGAAATTCAGTTTTACAACAAATATGAGTGCACCTCTACAATGATGTTGATACAGGACATTATGCTGATACACTATTAAAATTGGAGATATGCGGTAAGAAACAGATGCCGAGGGCTGTGTGTTACTAACGGGGGAATTTAATAACTTGGTGCAAAGTGATACATAACTGATTGCTGGTGTTTACCCAGATCTACAAAGAAATGTAAATTACGACCAGTGGGTATGTAAAAGAGCGATTCTAGCACAAAAAAAAAGACATCGTTAGTGCTCTGTTCTGGGTTTATGACCAGTGTCTGTCTACTAACAAATACCGTTATTTCTCCCTATAAGTTTGTCACTATAACCACGCGAGCGAAGCTGCGGGTAAAAGCTAGTTTTATTCATATATTTTACACATATAAGAAGTACGTGTATAGTTACTTAATTTCTGAATGATGTGAGCATTTATTATAGTTCTTAAACAATGTTGAATTTTTCGCGATTACAAGTTTGTCTGTCGAGTGTGTAAGTAAGTGCGTGTATGTATGCTATTTTGTCTCCTAAACAATTTCATGTAATGGTGTTCGTGTGGTCAAGGCGTCGGACTGGCGACCGAAGGGTCGCCGGAACGATCCCGCATGCCTCCTGTATTTTTTGAGTTCCCAAACTACTGAATTCCCAGTGGTCCTGGCGGCCATTGTTTGAACTACACTCCCCGATGCTACCGGGCTCCTGCAGGCACCGAGCGAACTAAAAAAATGGTCGCGGCTCGAATTCGTGAAGACTTGGAGAAAACCTCGCTTGGAATGCAAGAACGCGGCTGGCAAAATGGCCACCGTCGGGAAGAAATGACAGAGCAAGAGGTTTGACTCGTGACGTCATCCAAGATGGTTTCGGCTGATCCCCTCGTCCCGCCCCCGGCGCCCGTGTGCTACAATTCTCCATTTCTAACTACTTCCGGCAGGCAGGCAGGCATGCATGCATCCATCCATCACGGGTCATACATTTTTCAAAGGAATCATCATACGATGCTTATGCGAGCGACCAGTTTTTTTTTTTTTTGTAGACGCATGATCCGGTGTTGCGGAACTTTCACCCATCTAACAATCGTGTGGTGGTCGGGCACTTTATCATGACATTACAGGCCGAAATGGCACCGAAACATCATCTGTACTGTGCTGGAACACTAATTATGTTTTAAGGAAGCTTCCACTTCAAATGCACGATGTTGTACCGAAAACGGTGCCATGATTGCTAAATTGCACATCGTACGGTCATCTCGCACGCATATGCGCGCAAACTCCCGCATTACGGGCGTGCACACTGGCATTTCATGCCTGGTTTTTCACATCATCTGCTTGGCATTATATTCAAGAAATAACTTGTGAAATGTGAATATTTGAATATTTCTTACAAAAGGGCGAAGAAGGTTTTAAAGTACTTTAAAGTTACACCAGTATATTTTCCTTAATGTACAGAATGCTTATTTATGTGTGTGTTTTATATTTTTATATGGCTAGTTTTCTTCATTCGCATCTTGAACATGATTTTATTTTTGTTTCAGGTGAGCTGGCTTTAATTGCTGTTCAGTTTCCATTCTGGAAGACAGGTAAGGCACGGCAATTTCTCTTTTGAGTTGCTGGTGTAATTTAAGGCATATTCTGCGCACGTTTATATTCTTGTCCCTCAGATATTCGAGATGCTCCCGAAATCGCTCAAAGTCCATAAAGAACACTTCAATTTGCATTCGCCGTATTTCCTTTTAAATTGCACCCTGCATCCCAGCGGTCGTTGACTTCCAGAAACTTTTGCACGGAAGCAGTTTTATCGTATCTAGCGCGTTCCTAGCACATTATCGCTTTATGGCGTCCGCACGAGTGAATTCCGGGATAGAGAAACTGTAAAAATAAGTTCCACGCTTCTTGCACTATCGGTCGCGTCACGTGTGCACGATTTGTAGACGCGGCTTTCCTGCCAACTAACTGTTTCGACGGACGGCGACTGGCGATTTCGCTGTTTTTACAGGAACTTAACACCGCTTGGAAACTTACCTTTTTCTTGTATAGTAGTAAAACNTTTACAGGAACTTAACACCGCTTGGAAACTTACCTTTTTCTTGTATAGTAGTAAAACCACATTTAAGGAACGTCCTTAGTAACATATTTTAAACTCATCGACGTCACGTCCGGCCGCAAGGAAGTATTGCGACGCAGATGGAAAATAGCATAGACAAGCCTCACGCGTATACTTTTTCATCGGAATCTCAAGCGGCGACTAAAGAGTTCTTATACAGCAATCTGTTAAAACAAAATATAGCATTTTCGCTACAATTTAAAACACTTTTTTTACAGTAGAATAAATATCGTAAACAGAGGGGTACATACAGCGAATTTTGTTGACTAACCTTTCAACAACCACTTTTGCGTTTCAGTAACAAAATTTATGAATTCACAACACAATGTAAATTTTCATTTCTCTCTTAGGAAAAAAAAATATAGTGAAATGTTCTATAGTTTTTTTTTAAAGTTAGAATCGATACAACTGTGTACAATGAGACTCATATGAGACACAGGAACGCCCCTAATTACCCGTTGCACTGACGTTGCGTGTTAACGAATGAACACACTGCATTAGTCATCGTATGACATCTGTGTTCTATTTGGCTCAAGATATTTAGAGATAAACTTCGTATTTATATATTTCGGGTATGAACAAAATTCTATGGTAATGGGGTTCAAAACTATGCGCTGGATTCCGAACATGTTACTGCCTCGTTCGTTCATCATATATTCAGTTATACTCTGTTTCTGCTCGAACCATCACGTGCATGACTTTACGAACATGATACAAGCTTGACTATCGCGAGCTATTGATTCCCTCGCATAGATGCCGTCTGTAGGATTTACGAAACTCCTAGAGTGGAAACGGGGCTAGGTAGATAGCGACCCGACGTGAATGGAAGCAAGTCAAACTAATTTAAGAAAGAGCAAGCGTGTGTGTGTGTGTGGGAGAGACCTGTGTACGACCGTATTTAAAAGAGAATTTGTGCGCGACTTGTCAGAATAAACAGATAAACGTGAATAATCGCACAGGTCACAGAAATAAGCTAGAGTTTAACATGTAGTTGATAATGGATAGAAATCATAGTATAGAAATGTTGAATTAGCCAGATGTGGCGACATCCTAACTTAAGCAGTAGTTCCACGCCATCCTCCATACTATTTGGAGAGTTTTGATATTTGAGAAGGGGCGGAGTTGACATACCCCGTAAGGATATTGTGTGTGTGTGTGTTATTGAGACCAAGCGGATAAGCTGAACCGAAGTGTAGTAGTATTATTTTGGAAAGTCTGTCAGAATTATGACATCCGATCGTACTGTCGGTACCCAGTGCTGTGATACAGCGTCATATGATTCCTCTCAACAAGTCACTGTCTCGTAATGCCGCTCAACATTGAGTCATTACACGTGGATATGTCGCAATAACGTATATTGTTCCTTGGCCTCAAACAGTTACCAAGTTAACAACGCGTGTGTTATTGACTCCATTCAACAAAGACTGAGAAAGATTCTCAAACAGAACTGTAACCCAAATTTTAATTCCAGAG
>NQII01004652.1:0-11627 GCA_002778355.1 Clitarchus hookeri
AGTCGAAATATACCACTTTCTGGAGTTTTTTTTCTTATTTTCAGAAAAGCCCCTAAAGTAAAAAATTACCAATAGTGGAAGCGTAAGAACATTATTTAATGTATTTTAAAAAATTGTCATCATGCCTATTGTACTCGCCGCTACCTAGGTGAGTTAATTGATATTCTTCCATGTGTTTTACGAATCCTTAACATCCTAGATTTGACTAAATTCATTTATTAGTTTAAAACCCTAAAATCCAAGGTTAGTTTAAAACCCTACTATCCTAGGTTAGATTAACACCCTACTATCATAGGTTAGTTTAAAAATGNAAACCCTAAAATCCAAGGTTAGTTTAAAACCCTACTATCCTAGTTTAGATTAACACCCTACTATCCTAGGTTAGTTTAAAAAAGTAAAATAGTGATTCACTCATTGTGGTGTTAGGTTAGGTGGGCACATATTACGAAATTAGTCTGACTTTAATGCCTCTAGTACATTCGTGTTCTGCATAATTACCAGATTGGAAATATGCCACTTTTCTGGGGTTTTTTTTTTGCAGAAAAGCCCCTGAACTGCATAATTACCCTATTTTCCATCACCATCACAATGCACTAGGCCAGACGTGAACTTGAGGCAATTAGAATTTTTTACTAGGGAACCCCTTTATCTGTCATCACTATCACAACATCCTAGTTTGAACACCTAGCACTTCACACATTATCTTAAAACCCAGATCAGAAGTCGTAGATCAAACAGTCATAAATAAAACAGCAATGCAAATTATAATTACCAAAATTTAATACTTTTATAACGCGAAAAAATGTATCTTCTACCCATAGGTCTTGATGAGGTCTTTTAGAGCAATGGTATTTAATGTAGGGAAAACAGCCAGTTCGTAGAACGTGATAGTTCGACTTTCCAACTGACCAATTGAAGTGAGACCGCCCCCAATGATCGTCCACGACACTGCTGTATTTGACAAAATATGATGTCCACGGAGGCTCCGCTTGTTGCTTCAAATAGTTCGTCAAAACATTCGAAACCAGGGGCTTGTTCTTCCCGTTGGAAGAGCGCAATAATACTTTACTTAGACATTTCGAATATACTTTTCCCAACATATTAATTTATATTAACAAATTGTATGCATTTCCACCGCAAATTAGGTTAAAAAAAAAAGAAGTACACAAACTCTCAATCTCCAAATATTTGTAAAATGTAAAGGATAGTGCAGTGTCGCCAATACAACACAAAAATACTTTTCAGTACGACTTTAATAAAATTCCTTTAGGGCCAGGTATATCTTCATGGGTTAGCACTCCAGGTAAATTTTGTTTTCTTAGGCTTAGGGCTGGTTTCATCAACCGAGATAACATTTGTAGAAAGACTTGATAATGTGTCGCCACTGAGTAAGCGCTAGTGTTGCAAATGTAAGGCATTTTCTTTATTTTGTACGTAAAAAATCAACATATAATATTACCTTAAATATAAAATATCCTTGTCACAAAGTTAAATCTTTCTCTTTTATTAATAACGTAGTTTAAAATTTTAATTATAAACTACCTTTTTGGAAAACTGCGCACCTAGCAACAGAAATATTCCCTGTGCCAAACTCTCCCATAAGAAAACTTGTTTTGTTCCAAAACTGAGTAGAATTATCCTTACCATGAATTATACTTCTCCAAGAAAATTGAGATAATTTTATCAGGATTTAGCGAGGAAACAACTCCGACGACTGAGTCAACAGAAAATAATTGAAAGTTTTACATTAATTGAATAGATTTAATAGTAGAGAAAAAAATTTCCATTAGAAAAACAGCAAAGAAAAATCAATTTTGTCAGAGATAGTAATGGAAAGTATCAGCATAATCTGAAATAAGCGAAGCATTAAGCATAAATGTTACAAATGGGGAAATAAAAATACATGTCCCCGGAAAATTGAATTTTTCGAAATGTTTTATCAAAACAATAAGTAATATTATCGATGCTTAAAATGTAATGTAATTTTCCATTAAACATACTTTTCTAAAGGGCAAAAAATACAATTCGGCATTTATTTAAACAAAAATCCGTATACAGACAAACATGCTGGAATAAATTCCAACTGTGAAAATTAAATCTCTGAAAATACAAGCTTAAATTTAAAAATTTATCTAATTTACAAGATAATGTTATTTTTGCGGTCGAATTATAGTTTGTTTTGTAGCTCATAATTTTGATTATTTATTTTCATTTCGCAGCTTGGCATCACTGCGCTCTGGTAGCGGAAGCTGGCCTAGGCTTCCCCCCAGTTCTCTTCAGCACTTGAACACATCAAGATGTGTAAGTCTCTCGCTCCGCAAAGGCCCTCGGTGCCGACATCTTAAGCTGAACTCATATTCACTACAATAGACTTCACTTTATGAACCGGATCATTTATTTTATTTGTTATAGCGCCGAGGGGAGAGCAACGTTACTCTCATCTGAGAGTTTTAAACGTAATCGCGTTTCACATTATAAAGCCACGCGTTCGCCGTTTCCGGGCTGTTAAGGCCACGTTTTGTACTAAAGTTGTGTGTGTTCATTAAGGAGTCGCAAGAAATAAATAACTCCACAAGCATCGTAAGTGTTTCATTTGTAATTTAATTAAGGTGTGCGAGGCGGTCTACAGCCTCGCCATCATATGTGACTGAGTATTACACAGAGTCCCCTAGGCTGAAGACAGAAACGACCCTCATTTCATCAGCTCACCGCAGAGCTGTGACACCGGGCACATATTTCCTACATCAGCTCTGGTAACACCACGCGTCAAGTTGGCTTTCCCAATTAGGGACGAGTATTTCTCCGAGCCATTGCTTGACCACATCATACAGAAACATTTAGCCCCGTCGCCTGGTTCGATACAATCCGATCAGTACCTAATGAGCAACATGGATTGGGGCGATTCGATGTGAAGACAGCTTTTTGGAATGTAACTATTGAAGAAGAGAGATACACTGGTGAAAAATGACCACCACTAAAGCGGCGATGTAGAAACACCATATTCTCATGGGGTACTGAGAGAGGGAAGTACATGCTAGGACTAACAGTGCTGTGCTGCCAACAGAGTAGGAACCGCATACTAGTCATAAGATTGCTCAGTCCAATACATCTGTAGTTGATTCGGTAAGAGTATTTTATTGTTTCAAGCATCAGCCTATGCGTAGTACACATTGTAGACATGCCACAATCACTTAGAAAACAACACCTCGTGCAATTAATGGACTTTGAACGAGGTTTTGTTGTAAGCCTGAGGGATACTAATGATTGTTCCAAAGAATTGCCCAATGTGTAGAACATGCAGTGTCTGCTGTGCATCATTGGTGGTGTCGGTGGTCCAATGATGATGCACATGCTCATCAACCAGGATACGGAGGAAAGTGGCATATGGATTCCCGCCTGGACTGCTGCATCAGACGAGCAGCCATCGCTGATCGCATTGTGACCGCCGCACAGATTAGGGCCACTGTTGCACCCAGGGTGTCATCAAGGACCATCACCAACTGTTTGCTGGACTACGATCAAGGGTGCCACTCGTCATGCTTCCTCTCTCACCTGATCACTATGCAACCCGCCTCGGATGGTGTTGCGAACGTTGCAACTGGAAAGATGAATGGCTTGATGATGTGTTTAGTGATGAAAAACGATTCTGCCTTGGCAAAAAGTGACTCATTTGCGAGTGCTGCATCGACCAGGAGAGTGGCAACAGCTACAGTATATATGTCAGCGACATACATGACCAACTCCTGGTGTCATGGTCTGGGGTGCAATTGCCTACAATAACTGTACGCCTCTGGTGTTTGTTAAGTGAACACTGTACAGTGAACGCTACATCCAGCCCATTTTGTTGTCGTTCCTACAACGCCTAGAAGATGTCCTCTTCCAGCAGGACAATGCTCGAGCACACATGTCTCGTGTTATCCAATGCACTCTCGAAGCTGTTCGTCAATTCCACTGGCCAGTATGATCACACAACCTGCCTCCCATTGAACATGTGTGGGACATGATGGCATGGCGTTTGGTGCCGTCTGCAATACCGGCAACAAATCTCTACCAATTGCAACAGGTGGAATTAGCATGGAACACTATTCCCCAACTTGACATCCGACACCTTTACGATCGTCTTTGGGCACGACTGCATCGTCGCTAAAGGCGGATAGGCAAGATACTGACATTGCTGTTCAAGACATTAAGTAGCCTCTGTCCATAGGTGTAAGACCTTGTGACCATTTATCTGGTACATGGACCAGCCAGAGGAATTTAATAATGGAACAAATCGTGTATGTAACCTTCATAAGAGCTTGTATGGACTGAAACAATCGCCTAGGTGTGGGAGTGAACTATTTAAATAAGTACTTTCCAACTTCGGGATGTGTGGAAGTTCTGTAGATCCATGCTTATTCTAGAGCATAGAAGGTTGTATAAAACTGATGGTGGTGCTGTATGTGGATGACGGATTGTTTGTTGCCACTAGGTTCTCCGACATTAACGAGTTTCTGTGTAAGCTGAAGGCAGAGTTCGAGATAACAGTTGAGCCAGCTGGATGTTTCTTGAATATGCTGATTGAACATGATTGTTCAATTTTAATTTCACAGATAATACATGTAAAGAGCAAACTTCGTAACTTCAACATGCAGGGTGCCAATCCTGTTTCAACACCTTTGGAAAAATGTATGCCGACAGGGGAAGCATCGGACATAAAACCAATTACTGCATCATATAGAGGCGATAGATTGTATGATGTACTTGGCTGTTGTTATATGACCAGATATTGCTTTTGCTGTGAGTTACTTATCGCAATTTCTTGTAAAATCTGAAAAAAGGCACTGGAAAATGGTGAAACGCATTATGAAATATTTAAGAAATACAACAATTATGGGCACACAGTAAAAATTTGGTGAAATTGAAGAATGCAGCAGTGCTAAGTATCCTAGGGATGCCATCACCCGATACTCAGTGAGTGGAACTGTTGTGTTCAGTGGTGGAGTGACCACCTGAGCAAACAGACGACAGCAGTGTGTGTCGTCAACAACTGAAGTCCTGTATGGTGCAGCCACCGAACCTGCAAAATATGCTGTTTGGCTGAATAAATTGTTTGGTGAAGTCGCACCACTGAAATCTGAGCCAGTTCTTTCAGTGGATAATTCAAGTGCCCTAAAATTGGCCAAAACCCCTGAATTTCATAAGCGTTCAAAGCACTTAGGCATGCGTTTTCATTTTATACGTGAACTAATTCAGGAAGGTAAATTAATGGTAAAACAGGTACCAAACCGGGAATAGCATCGCCCGAGGAATCTTAATGTACTAATAATTCACTCATACATAAATGTGTATTTTTTCGCAGTCTTGCTTACCTGGTGAGCCGCAGTCCAGAGTGAATATAAAGTGTTCACCTAGAGTGATGTAAGTGTTACTGTGCAAAAGTAATTGCATGCAAGTTTTCTGATTTCGTGTCATTTATTTCAAGCACTGCATGCGGGAGTTTCGGGGTGTGGGTCCCCTATAACCCACCTTGATCCAGTTTCATGTAAATTACTTAACAGCCAGTGTGCTCAACTCAGAACTTTTACAGTTTAAGGCTTGTTGGTCAGTCTGGATAGGCCCACAGTATTTTCCATGTAAGTATCAGGAGCGAGGGGCTCTTCTAACATTTCACCGAGGGACTGTGTACGTCCAGACGAATTTCCCACCCTACCCTGAGATCATCATCAGCAGCAGCAAATGACACCACCTGCTGATGGTGTCTGGCACCAAGTCGGGTATCCAACTCCAAACCCATCTAACAATATTTTTCACCGCCCCTCAAAACTTCCATTAACCCAACACCCAGCCAACAGACGTTCATTGGCACCCAATGTGGGGTGTACCTTTCATTCGCGTTTCTTCACGCTTTTCGACCCAGAAACCTCTAAAATATCCCATCATATCAACCCCTTTTTGAACATTTTTCCCGCCTGTTACCCTCCACCTCCCGGCAATATTAAGAGCACATCAGGAGTAGTGTGATCAACCTGGGACAACACTGACACCAGCCATACGCCAGAACAATGCGCAGACATGCCACACCATGTGGCATGAAATCATGCCAAAATCAGCCTTACAGCCGACATTACATCAAAGCTGCAGGGCATGCACAGCGAGTCTGCCATAATGGGACAGCGAAGCAAAACCCCCTCCCTCTCCTGCACTGTGAAGTATGCAGCAATGTGGGCGGGTGTACCTGCACTCACCCCGTTCCTCACTCATCACCAAACAACAGCTACGAGAAATAATCGGCGCTGTGTGCGCAGGTACACACACTCCCTCCACCACTGAGCAGTATACCCCTCTAAGCAATCTCAGGTTAGTCAGCTGTGGAGTGGGCCATGCCCTTGACCCCCAATGCCGTATTCGGCTGCTGTGCCACACCATCAACAATGGCTGACCTGATATCTGTAGGTGTACCGATGCCTCTGTGTTGGCAATGCTTGTGACCACTCCCACAGGATGTAGTGGCCAAATACGAATTGGGTACAANTGCCTCTGTGTTGGCAATGCTTGTGACCACTCCCACAGGATGTAGTGGCCAAATACGAATTGGGTACAAAATTTTGCGAGTGTGCTCATAAGACCAGCCCAACGAGCAACTGTGTTGCGAACAACCACAAACACATGAACAGCTCCAAGGGGATAAGAAAAATTCAAAAACAGAGACAAAATTTAAGTTTTCGACAATATCAGTTTAAAAAAATCCAAACATTCAGTTCCCAAACAACAAAATTTTGAGTGCCAATTTGCTGTGCATGAGCCAAGGTATCCATCCCTACTCTTCAGTGTACTTTGTGCCAACAGTATTGCCATCCAAGGTCTAACTGCGACTGAACTCGCAACCATACAAAACCAGAACTTTCAGTGCTCAAAGTGTCTCCGCAATAATAATTAATATNAATAATAATTAATTTAACACTTTCACAGTGTGCAAAGATTTATTAACTGCTCCAGACTTTCAACCAATGCAATTTCACAGCCCAGTGTGTCCAGGGGGGCGAAAGTAGAGGTGTTACAATAAAGGATGTGTGCAGTTGATGTACACTGGCAGTGTTTGCAGCCTGGCGAGAGACTGAAAGTACAAATTGGCAAATTCTAGTGTCGGCAATGTACAGCAGTGGCCGACGACACACCACAGCTGCCACATGCTATCAGCGCGCACGTTGCAGATGTAAACAATGCAGCATCGCTCGTTCATTCCACACCCCGCCAGCTGGCTTTGACAGCAGCACCTCTCCTTCTCCTACCATCTGCCCCTTACATACCTCCACTCGCCACCTTCTTCCCCATGCCTGCCTTCCTCCAATAGATGATTCCACTGCTATGAACTCAAGCACTACAGCTTCCGCAACCAAATCTAGTGACACAATTTCTCACGCCCAACTTCGTCCCACCAGTAGCGCACGTGGCCACAAAGTAGCGGAAGGCAACACCAAACCATTGCTGCTATCCCAACCAGTATTACCTTACCATGCCCTCACGATTCTAGTCACTCCCACCTTTGCGGGAGAACCTGCACAGAACCCACTATGGGATATGCGAGGAGTGGCCTAGCTGTGTTGGAGCGCAACACTCCAGAGAAGCGTGTTCCTGGTGGCAATCTATCAATTACAATTATGTACAGTGGGGGGAGTTCCTCCATGCTTTATAGTGCCACTTTGAAGGCGCATTCATGTCACTTCAAGTGCAAAGCAAACTTACGTTAGAAGAGCAACAGCCAATAGAGAAACTAACCACGTTTATCACAAGAAAAATACATCTTATAAGATGTTTCCACCCACACCTGCCCGAGCACGAAGTACTCAAAGTGGAATTGGAAACAATGCGCCCAGAGGACTGTGCCGTGTTGGTACCACTTCTTAATAGCAGTCTTGATGAACTTTGGGCGCTGCGATTATCTTGACACGAAATCCGTGCCAGCCACACTGCAAACAGGAAACAAGTGCTGCACGATGGAGCAACGAGCTACATCAGGCCTGTGTGAAGGGATAGAATGCAGTGTAAAACAGTACTAAAACACACTCTTTCAGGCAACAATGGGACAAAAATTACAGTGCAGGAAGGTGTGCAGAATAATTTACCGGTTCAAGTGACAACAAAAGCAATAGTGTGACTGACAGTGCGCGAAACAAAAACATGAAGTGGGACAGAAGCCAACCACCACCAACTCCGTGCCATTTTTGTGATAGTCAAGAATATCATTGGCACAGTGCATGCCCTAACAATCCCCGCCTCAAACAAACACATATTCATGTAAGCAGAAATCCAGGAAATGGGAAGCAGAGGGTAAAGTAGCCAGACGTTCGCGACACCCCCATCCTGGACAACATTACCAACTTGACACTGCAACAAGCATTAATTAACCATGTTAGTAGAAGTCATTCACAGTTCATTCACATTTTAATGTTTATTAATGGTCAATATTGCCATGCATTAATAGACACTGCTGCCCCACATAACTTCATACAGCCTAGTTTCGTACATCCAACAGATATCACACAAGCGGTTCACGTAATTTGTTTAGCCACAAACTAGCACCGCACTAGTTCAAGCCACAGTGATGGATCGCATACGTGACATAGAAACAATAATGACAGCAGTTGTTACCCCTGACATTAGGAAAGATGCCATCCTAGTGTACCGTGACTTACTGAGCAAAACACCTTAGCAGAACCCGCGGCACATTGCACCCATTTCGGCCTAAAGCAGTGATGCACAGTATACAACATTAACTGGTGACCAGCCGATCCAGTACCAGCTGGTTCACTAGCGGACTTTGACTACAACATACCACCCGAACAGGCAGCTTTTCGGCATCCATAATTCTCGTTTTGAGGTCGTCAATGTTGGCCGGCAATGGTGGACGAAACACTTGATCCTTTATGTACCCCCATAGAAAAAAATCGCACAGGGTAAAATGTGGGCTTCTTAGTGATGAAGAACCTGGTCACCAGCTGCTCCTCGACCAATCCAACGTTGCGGCAACGTCTCGTTAAGGTATCCGCGAACAGCTAGGTGCCAATAGGGTGGCGCATCATAAAGGAAACTTCAAACCATCCCCTTCACATTGACGTGTCGAATGTGAGCTCGCTACCCCCTCACCATCTCAAACCGAGAATTACGGACGCCATCCAAACCGTAACACCGGACATACTGACAAGAGCGTGGAACGACTTTGATTATCGAGTAGATGTCGTTCGAGCCGCTCATGGTGGTCACATTGAACATTTATGAATGTATGGTAAACAAAACCTCATTGTTACACAGTTCATTTGATTGGTCAATCAAGAATGTAGGTTGTTTGGTTTTGATATTATAGACATTCAAATTTTGGGTTATTTGTTTATACTCAACGTTTACTATTATTTTCACTACAGTATAAAAATTACTTACAAGACAACTTTGTTCGTTAAAAACTACTCTCGAATAGTCACATATACCCCATTACAAAACTTGTAATAAACATTTCAGTGGCTCAACCCACATGCGGTATTGCTATATTCAATTCAATGGAGTCTGTACATGGGGCCTAATATATCCTAATAATCTATTGAACTAGTGCTCCATAACACGGGGCAATATACCACATATATTTATATTAATTTCATTCCGAATTCAACGACAGTGCGCCTGGTAGATGAAAGTGAGCTTTGTCACTTGACAGTACACTGGCATCAGCTGGAACTCCTTACAGGATACTCACAAAATGCTCTGTGGTTTGTACAGTCGCCTTCACTGAGTTCCTGCACATCTGCTATTTTGTAAGGATAGAAATGTATCTCTGTGTGTAAAATTCTCCTTAAGTGGTAACAGAGTCAGCATTTTCGACATAAGTATGGACCACGAACTCGCGCTGTTCTCCACTCCATGCCATGATAGCGACTGACTGGCATAGTAGCCACATACTACGCAAGGCCACCGCCCCACCACAACTAATGCCTGGGAATCCACAGCGTCAAATGCAGGAGTTATTTCTGCCAATCAATTCTATCAATATATGCAGTGCAGTTGTGTATGTGTAGCGATAATCAGCACTGCAAGTTAAAACTGAGAAATAACTTTGTGAATAGCCTCTGGCGTTGCTTTGTTATTTACGTTCACAATTTGGGGGTTATTTTTGCTTCATACAGTACAACCAGCTTAGGTTTGTTTGGTGTCCGCCCTATTGTCATTCATTCTCTGCATCAGAATGTTGGTTATTAGTCCTATGTATGCCTCATTGTACTCTTTACACTGGAGCTGGTATATGAGGTGAAGTTAAATGTGTCTCCTTGTAGTTCTGGTTCCTGTTTCAGGCATTCCTTGAAACATAACTCAAAATATGGCTACCTACTAAATTTGTTGACTTATAGTTAGAATTTTGTTGCACTGGTTTATTATACAGTATGGTTTGGCTGTGATTCAACAAGGCAACCTTGCAACATAACGTCACAACACAAACTTCTTGTTTACACTCAATCACAATAATTTTGTGACCCTGGGACTTTGTGTAACCTAGTCATTGCCTATCCATTGCATAACATTTGTACATCTTTTCTGAATAAGCTGTTGAACGAAATGGAAATGCCTTTATAAGTTTGTTTATATCCCTTTAAAAACAGTTATTTAGTAAATAACTTTTGATGTAAAGAATAGTAAGCAAATGGAAAATTGAGAGACAGTATACAAAAATATTGTTATTCAAACTGTTGTACTGTTTGCAGTATCTTATTTTTAGGCAAATCAAAGGGTTACCTTTATTTTACAATTCTAGCGTTTTTATTCAGATTGGTAAAAAAAACAATTTCTCATAATTGATTATATTGAACTTATAATTGACATAAACAAATATGTTGGTAACATTTTCACAAAATGTACTTACTATCATGTTACTATCAACTGTGTTATGGAAAAACATAAAAGTAAGACTTACTATACAGTTGTCTGTACTGCAAGTTTCATTCTCTAATGTATCACAAAATATAGGTGTTTCAAATTCCTCAGTCGTTATTTTTTAGCTTCAAATTCCAAAGTTTTTTTCTGGTAGTGTTAATTTGCATGCATTCCAACGTGCCAAATTATTGCTACAATGTTACATGCAGATTATTGGTGGTGGGGATATTGTTGGACTTCATTGTACAGTGTCAGCAGCCCCACTTCACTCCTAATTATACACAAAACTATTTACAAAAATTACAAACTTAGTTTCTATTACTATTCCCCATAAAATACTACTACAGTGCCATGACTGGAAATTGCTACATTCGTAAGTACAGCCAGTTCTCTACTTTCACATGTGATACGTTCCTAAAATTGTATTTAAAAGTTGAAATTTATGAAAATACTGACGCATTCTGCGTCCCTATATTTTATTCGTCAGAACACACGCTCTGGCGAAGCTCGCCGGCGGACGACCGCAATAAGGATTAAGGGTTTTGTGGACGTGCCGGCAGAGTGACGCCAGGAGCCTCGCAGCTGCAAAGGCGCGCTACCAAAGGTTTCTGCACGTGCAAACTGTTCCTGCACGTGCAAACGACATCCGGAGACAACGGAAGGCACCAGGGCGCGGACACAGCTGCACTTTGCAGCTGCCCAAGGGACACCGAGATCCCACCACCAGCTGC
>NQII01004652.1:12287-67699 GCA_002778355.1 Clitarchus hookeri
GTTATTAGTAAATTGGACCTAGAGACAACAGTGTCGACGTATTCCTACACCCTATCACTGAGGGCTAGCATCATGTGCTGGCGCCTCACGCCGCAGAGCAGAATCAATACCTACTTCCAAACTTCAGCATTTGGCAGGTATCAATACTGTATAATAATTTGGTTGCAGGCTCTGAGCCTACGTAGCATTGTGTTCCAATAATCAGACGTACATCCATTATATATAATTTTCAGTAACTGAAATATTAAAAACCAAACTTCAACTACATACACACATGTAATTGACTTCAATTATTAAAAAAAAGTTAAACACTGACATATATTACCCAAATTTTACTTTGGTTAGCAGAGTTTGCCAGAAGGGAATGACAATGTGTGATACTTTCCAGTGTTTATTTTGCCATGTAATGTGTTAAATACTGAATTTTTTGCATGGAAGTTAAAATAAATGTGTTGGTGTGTGATTCATAAAAGTAGAAGGCTGCCTGCTCACAACTTGAGCAATATAAGTTTAAATGTTTCTTGTTCTGGACAGGAAATTAATTAATTAATTAGACTTAATAAGGACACGGTATACAAATACTTAGCAATATGTTTTCTTTGGTTTAGTTATTTCAGAAATAGAATCTTACCATTTAACAATTGGCCTCCATTATTAGGATTTCAATCAATTTTTTTTTAATTTGTGCATTTCAGTTTTTCTTAGTGGGTCTCTTGAAATATATTATTTTGCTTGCAACAACATCAGTCACACAGGAACCACTGAATCCCAAGGCTGGTGATACTGCAGATTCCTTGCTGTTCATGAACAATGTCTTTGATACAGTGGAACCTCTATGTATTTTACACAGATGGATTTTGAGTCCATGTGTATTGAAATATTTGTCAGATTTTGGTTAAAAACATATTTATTTTACTCCAAATACGATTAACATCAGCTTCACTGGGAAAAAATATCTTTAATCACAAAAGAAAACTTATTAGCAAAAAATAACTCCTCACTAATATGTATCACATTACATTTTCAGGCAAAACCATTTAGAGGTCAGACCTGGCAGAGCACTTGGCTGATCTATGGTGCAGTGCACTTGACATGATAACTGCGTCCTGAAACTGAGATCACATGATTAGTTTTATTTCAAGCTTCATGTACTCTACCTATTTCCCTCTTGCCTGGCGTGTAAGGCGAGCAAGCACGTGTGTAATAGAGGGGATGGGAGGGTGCAGTTTCCCCACTCGACGGCATGTGAGAGGAAGAAAGGTATATGGCTGAGAAAGACGGAAAAAGGGTAGACGTACAAAATACCCGACGCTGATTGCTAGGTAGCCGCTTCCCCTCTTGTCAAGCATGTAAGGGGAGGGTGGAAGACAAACTCACCATGTCGCAGTCACCAACCAGTTAATAAACTTTAGCATAAATAACCAGCTTAAAAATTATCTTTGAGAGAAATCTTAAGTGACGGTACAGAAAGATATTTTGATCGGTGCAATATTCGATAAACGATAAAAGCATGTAATATTATTATTATTAATATGGGAATTTTTTCAGAACCACTGGAAAATAAACTGTGGATACAGTTTCTCAGTACATGCGTTTTCGATACATCGAAAGCCCACTAAATTACCATAGTAATTGGAACAAAACAGGTATAAAAATTAGAAAGGAATAAAATTAATTTCACTGGAACGTATTTCCATGATTGTAGTGAAATGTTTCTATGTAAATTATGTCACAACTCTTTCATTGGGTGTGAAATTAGTTGAACATATAATTTTTTTCATGGTGGATATCGTTTCAGAATTAATGATAATGGCCAGTTCTATGTTCTTATGCTGCCTCTAAATGTTGTATGGAAGTTGAAGTCATTAAATCTTTTTTTTTCTATTGGATAGCATAACAAATCCTAAACAGTTGTATTTTATGGATGAAATTTTAACATTACAACCACTAGCAATTATATTTTTTCTCACATACAAGCATGAGGGCATTTGACAATTGAAGAAAGAGAAAGCGGAAGCAAGGAACTGAAATAATTCTTTCAATGACCATTTCGAAATTGGAATGAAAAGCTATGATGCAAATATAACATACGTTAAATAAAAATTGAGTAAACATTCACACGCACCTGTGAATGTTTAATTAACAAAAATAATACGAACAAAAGTACTAATTTTCAAGCATGGCGCTAAAACTCTACAGCATTTTAAACAACATCGTTTCTTTCAACTGTGATGGTGTACTCACACCAGAATGGAAATCTGGTGTAGCTGCACTACACTGCACTACACCGGCTACGCCATTTACGGTTGAATGAAATAAAGCTATTACAAAAAAATAAAAAATAAATAAAAAGAACAGAGTTTTACCTTCCGAATATCTATGCATTCTCTCATTTTGCAAAACGTATTTATAATTAGAAATGGTAAAAAATAAGGATTTGTCATATTAGACAAGTGGAATACTTTCGGGCAGTCAGCTGCCAGAAGTTGACAGTCAGATATTGATATAAGTGTATCCGAATGGGTTTCTACAATGAGTATTCGTACAGTCAAATAGTCGCAAATCGGCAAACCTGAACTTGGACTACCGACTGCAAGTTGCTTCTATCCAATCAGAACTCGTCATACTTGCAACGCAATTTCCCGACATTTCTTTCGAGAGAGAAAGGAGAAACTTATAAACAAACAGTACAAATAAAACCTTAAAATAAATACTCAACATTATTTTTCAATTTACGCTTTTACAAATAGATAATTTATTAAAAATAAAAATAAATAATTATAATAATGTTATACTTGCTATTTGGTAGCTGCCCGGTGGCAAAATTCGTTTGCGAGAGAATAATTAAATAGTCGCTACACAACCGCCGAATGTGGACTGCAGGCTGGCGACTGCTCATTCTGGAAGGGGCCTAACTGTTCCTTTTTTTAAATCTGAAATAATATTAATATTTTGCCATAAAAATCTTTTCACATAGAAATTCAAATGTGTAACATTGTAGCTTTAAAATGTAAAGTAGGGGCAGTAGTCTTTACTGGTTAGTTCTTATGTTAGGTGATCTAGTATGACGCAGGTACCGCCACTGTCGAGGACATGGTGGCTTATCTGGTCAGAGTTAATGTCCTCCAGGCACCGACTAAAAAGTGCTTGGAGGTTGCGGGTATTATAATGAGGTAGACTATTACTGTTGTATTTTGAAGTACGAATATATTGTCTCGTATATATTCACAAATACACAACATCAACACTTGAGAGGTGCGGTACTGTTACTGTTTGGTTACTCGGATTTGCTGGGCGAATTCTTGGTTGAGTGGGCTTTTCGTGACGGTGATTGTCATACTTAACTCTTGTTGAGTGTGGGTAGGCTGTCATCTGGGAATGAGTTCCTGCGAAGTGGTAGGCCTTGGATGCAGGCCCCCTGTGCTGCTTCTCCCTGGACTGCTGTTCGGACTCGTACTCACGCAACTCTCCCCGCGGCCCGGTGATGATCAACTGTTTTTATATGACTGACCCCTTAATGATGCGGCTGACGNCAACTGTTTTTATGACTGACCCCTTAATGATGCGGCTGACGGACGTGGCCGGGTCCCGATATCCCGGCCTTAGTAACTGTTGTACTAACTTACTCTCTGCTCGAACTGACGTCTCTCGGCGGTGAAGATGAACTAACAACTGCCCCTTACTGACTGCCTGATGTACCCGATATCACTGACTGATGTACCCGATATTACTGACTGACTCCTATTCTTGGAAAGGGGTTTTTATACACGCCAGCCGCTGTCCTGAATTGGCGGCACGTGGCGCCTTGTAGGGGAGGGAAGGGGGTGAGAGGAGTGAAGTGGAAGACGCCTAGCAAGCCGTCCAACACACGTGTCCTCGTATCTGAAGGTTTGGAGGGGCGGGCGGGGGTAATACCTCGGCACTAATACATCTCGTCAGGTATTTCTGCAGGCGAACTACACCGGATTATTTGCTGATGACTCAAGAAAGCCCTGCACTCTCAACAGACCTCCCGGCGGGTAGAGACATATGAACATGAAGGGGGTGTTGGGGGGGAGAGGCCTTCGCTTCAGCTCCACGTGTCCCGAAATTTTCCACCTGCCTGTGTTTCCAAGTGCCGTCTCGTAGGCGCCAGCGAAGTGCGCTAGGCGGGGGTGGTGTGAGGGGGTGATGGATGTGAGCCAATGTCGTGCTATAATCCCTAAACCAGCACACGACAAGTACTTGAAATTGTACGTTAAATTTCAGTACCTTCTTGGAAGGTCCTTGAAAATTACTTAAATTTAAAGGTCCCGCTACAATGAGCCGATCATCCGCAGTGCAGATCCGACTACTGCAGTGCCAATCCCTCAGTTGCTATGTGCTACAATGTGACGTGGGTGAGGTTACCCAGGGCTGCTTGAGTGTAGAATAGCCCAGCGCCATAACTCAGCGGAGAGTTAATAACGTGGGTCGTCGTTCGGTCGACGGCCCTGGATGCCTCTGTCAGTTTGAAGATGAAGTTGTCGCGCACTTAATATTACACTACACGTAGACCTTATGACGAGACTGTAGGCTCTCTCGTACATCTGAAATATATTAGAAAATTGTGGGTGATACTACAAGGGTGTAGCATCCTATGTGTCCTGGGCAATAATGAATAACACTCACTGAATTTTGTAAAGTTGTTTACTCACATACTTGATTACATGTTTAAGAAGTGGACTGTGAATATAAAAATAAATGGACCCAGCACGACCTGCCGGTGACCTTGACGTGAAAATGACCTAAGTCAGCAAGTTGTTATTCGGATACGCAGTAGCGTTAAGCTCTCTGGTGAGAGTGCAGGTGGTAATCCCCTCGGTACGGAAAAGAAACAAATCAAATATTCTGGATAGTTAAGTTACTATTGCAATTAAGTGATATCAGCCTAAATTATAGTACCGAGGGGGCTCCCAGAGTGGACGACCATGCAGCCGGTCTGGCTCGTGTGCTGAAGCAAACTGTACGAATGGCTTCTGCTTCAGTCACAAGTGGCGTGAACCGACGCCAAATGCTGAGTGATAAAACATGACATAATCACTATGTAACATTATTGCAATAGTGAAAAATTATATAAATTAAATTAAACACATTGGTGACACCCCATTGATTTACAAATGTCTGTTAATAATTATGTTGTTAAGCTGATTGTGAGTGTCACCACAATAAATTGAATGTTACTATGATGGAGGCCTTTATAGGCAGTGTCATGTTTATGAAAACACAATTACCCTCTTATAAATACGCATTGAATACACTTTTACGCTTTCTTATGAAAAGTTTCTGTATTTCATTTCATGTGATGTGTTTGTATTTCACTGGCTACAGTGTTGCCAGGTGGCTGTCTCCTGAAGGGATGGATGGACGTGTCCACCTGGGCAAAGGGGCGTGGGTTGCCATGCTCGATGGCCCTTAATACAATAAAACCCACCTATGACTGTACCTTTGAATGAGATGAAGTTGCGTAATATGTTTAGAAAAATGCTGCACACTATTGGTTGCTCTTTGAGGCACTTAGCACTTTAGTTTCGGTCTATGTCGTATGTCACGGCGTGAGCTGCTACGATGTAACGACCAATGACCCGTGCGCCCAACTACTGTGGCTTTGGGGTAAACACCTTTTCGGATCGCTTACTAATTTAATACAAAGTTATCTCTTGTAATAAACAAAGTAGAACTACATCTTGAGTCACGTAGTAGCTGTTGGCAAGAATGTGCAAGTTCCATTCTTGCCAACCTGCGCTATGCAATCTTGGCCTGATGTTGCTGGTGCGGCCCGTTGCAGCTGGTGCATTTGATGTGACTGCAGCGATCAGAGTGGGCACAAGAAGCTCGTGGGCGCGTGGTTCACGTCAAATGAAATGCTGATGGTCAGCTTAGGTAGATAGCTGTTTTGGTGCCTAATAGGTAAAACAACAATTTCCGAGTTTGCTATAACATTTACATTCGTTTCGCAATATCTATCTCATGTTAATTAATTTCTCCCATAAACACACACAATGTAATCCAATACATTTTTATTTTAATATTTTTATGTTGTTTAGAAATCGAGAAATGGTATTATGTTTATATTTTTTGGTTCCATAGAAGTTAAAGTTACAGTTAAAATCAGCTCATCCAACAAAGCAAATTGATATTTTTTACTATATATTTATTGGTGTACTCAGTTTGATAATCAATATATTTGTTTATATTCGGAGTTGTTTATTATTTTCCCATGTGCATGCACTTTACGAATCTACATTTAATTCGCTCACAACTTGTGACAACATGCGTTGGCCAATCACATGCAGAGTGCTGATCTGCTGCCAACCGGCGGCCAACCCGAGATAAAAGTTGAAGTGGTTGACCTGCACAGCACTACACTGCACACAAGCAGTGATGTCACAGTCACATTGGCCAATCACATTCCAGAATAGCACCGGCACTGCACTGCAGACGATCGGCTCATTGTAGCAGGGTCTTAAATGTAAAATGTCTGTAAGAACCCTGAATGTAGCAAACCCCACGGCAGTTGTAATTTATATGATCTATGGCAGGTTGTAAATTGTGGTACTATAAGTAGGTACTTCGTAAATTGTTCTACGAGTGCATAATGTACCAAAACAAGTGATGGTTGTCAGCTGTAGTTTGCCATGTTGTCTGTTAATATCCTATGTGATTTGAATCAGTTATTACATAATTTAATTCCAGAGGATAGTGTAGGAAATCTCATTACAGTTATGTTGTAGATTAACTTAAATCTGAATGAAAATATTCCATGTACAGCAGTGTGAAAGAAATAATTTCAGTCAAGTTGCGAAGGTTGACTGTAACTGCTGACATGTTTCGGGGTTGGTCACCAGGTTCCATTGATGATGATAATATTCGGAGGACGCCAGCTAACCAGTTAATGGAATCCGATCGGGTTGGCACGAGACTCTTGAGGTGGGCCGTGTTCGAGAAGTCCAGGTTAATGGACCCTGCGGTCCATGTCTTAACGAGGTCGCGCATGATGATTGGTGTCGGCGGCTGAATATGCGATGTAACATACACACTTCCGAACTGGGGTATCGTGGCTCCCCAGCATGCCGTTCCATTGCACTGACAAAGACTTCAAATTTCACATAAATACACTCACACTTACATGATGTAGAGAAACGTGGCAGGTAGTAGTTAGCAGTTGCAAGGGGCCATCGCCCTTACAATCCCCGTGAAGCAGGAATTATGTACACATACACATCGATTTCAAGAAAATACCAGTTGTATTTGAGAAAAATCCAGATGAGATGGTACAGCACTTAAGTGGACATCCCGCACGAAGGTCCACACTGGCCTGAGATGTGATCACAAAAGCATCAACGGACACACCAATAGAATTAATACGTACATTATGCAGGAGGGGCCGTGGGTCTGCTACGGAAGGGAGACGTACTCGGGGGTGCACTAAGAAGTTAAATAAAAGGTTCCAGTATGATTACGAGTCTATTGCAGCTACGTGGTTTGAGTGCGAAAGTTGCTTCACCCCCCCTGAGCAGCATGATGCGACGTGCCTTGATGCCCACTACTCTCAGCCTAAAGAGGGGGTTGCATGGCGGTGGTAACAGGAGTTGACCACCATCTGCCAAAACAGAACACTCCTTGACAAAAAAATAAATGAGTAAAATGGAACATAATACCCTTGAGAAATACATTACACTGTGCAAGATGTGAATTGTGGTTTACATTGACATACACCAAAATGATAAAAATTACGTGGCAATAATTTTTGTTGCATTTTTGCTATTAAAAAATGAGTATTTGCTACTACCTGAAAAAGAGTATACACACATAGAACATTTTTTTAAACAAGGAAAGAATGATAATGGATGAATATAAAGGCCTTTTAATTAATATAAAAAATTATGTTAGTTTGTTATGAGAATTTTAGCCTAGCTCAGTTAGAGTTCGAGTGTTTCACTACCGGAGTCAAGACATGTGTCTAATTTATTATGCACAGCACTGGTTAAATGTATTACTAATTATTGCCGTATTCCTTGGTAATTATTAAGTTTAGGGACTTTTCTGTAAAAATTTTTAAAAAATCACGGAAAATGGTAAATTTCAACTCTACTAATGATGCAGAACACGAATATACGAGGGGCATTAACGTCCGAATAATTTCGTAACATGTGCCCACCTAAACTAACAGAACCTTACCCCACGATGGGTGAATCACTATTTTACATTTTTATTCTAACCTAGGATTGTAGGGTTTTTAACCAACCCAGGAGTTTAGGGTTTCACACCAACCCAGGAGTTTAGGGTTTCACACCAACCCTGATTTGTAGGGTTTTACACTAACCTAGAATTTTTGGGTTTTACACTAAACTACGAATTTAGGATTGTAGGGATTAAAAGGAACTGTAAAACACACCAAAAGAATATCAATTTACTCACCTAGGTAGGCGGCTGGTATAATTACTGTATCAACGGCCAATTGAACCTTACCTCACTCGACGACACACCGTGTTCCACAAATCCGCCACATACGCGAATATAACGCACTGAATCACTACTTTTCAACCGAATATAAAGCACAGAAGCACTCGTTATTGCTTTCTCCGTTTTTAAATCCGCCGGAATTAGACCCTGCAACGACGCAAAGGCGACTGATATTTTTTAAATAGACCGTTAAAATGCCCGTCGTTGTCGGACTAGCTTGGCAGTATAAATAATAACATAAACACAACCTTACAAAACAAAATGTCGTGCATATGTCACTGCTGTGGGAAAGTTTACTCTAAAAATATATTACAGGTATATTGTGATTATTGTGTACAAGAAAAATGCCTGGTTGTTAATGTGACGAAAATAAATAATGATGGAGAATAGTATATTTAAATAGCTTTCGACTGTTTTCACAACAAAATAGTGTACAGTATATTGTGATGTCTATGCATTCTAACGAGAAAGTATAGCACATTACTGGCCATTTTAAGATTTGCAGACAGCTACGGTACGCTTGTCGGATGGGAACTGTCGGAGTATTGTAAACACTGAACGCATATTGGTGGCGGATATTGTCGGATGGACATGTAGTGTCCGACTGTCAGAGCATGTTCGTTGTGGTATTGTAAATCCAGTTTCCCGAATTACTTTTAGTTCCAGTTATGTTAGCTATGACGTCCAAAGTGTGATAATAGCTACAATTACCATCTCGCAAATGTTAACCCAAATTTGCAGTCTCAGACAAATTAAAAAAGAGTTAGCAATTATTTAATTTTTTGCAAGGTTTTATATTTTTGCTTTTATAACCAAATTTTTTTAGACAGATGTCAGTCTAAAATACTTCCCATTTGTTTAGCGTTACAGTACAATGGCAAGTGGATTAGCTGACAGCTTGTTGATAAAATATACAGCCTCCACTTGACGCCCCAGCTGATGGCGAAAGGCTGCATAAACGAAAAGTAAACACTGGCGCTACTTTCATCAAGTTACATGAGACAGAGAACACCTTCTGTACACCTGCCTGTTCTAGGCGGTGAAGTTGACGTAGTACTACTATAGAGTGGTGAGTAGGAAACACAGGCAAACACTTGCTGGCTGTAACACGCCATAAATAATTATCAGAGCAAACAAATTACAATTAGTAAATGTGCTACACCGACGTTTAGTTGTGTTTGGTGGCACATTATGAAGCAAGGGCCGGTGGAAACAAAGACTCTGGCCCAAAATGGTGTGCCTAAGGAAATTTGAGTGTTCTCTGCAAACGGAAAACTATTTATAAGTAGTGACAAGAATCAAAAACAAAAATTGATAAATTTTTCTTAAGAAAATTATAAATACTTTTTAAGGGAACTAACTTCTGTTGATTAGTGTTTCATTTTTATTTATATATATTTAAACTGAGTTTTTTAAAGTAGTATAAACTATATTTAACATTAAATAATTAACTGGCCATTTATACATCAAAATTATTACTTCTGAATTTTGTCCTGCATATAACAGTTTATTTTGACGCCGCCTTCAAAAATACTGTAATCGGGTTCTACTGTAACATTTCAGTGAGTGAACCACAGTAATGAGGTGCATGCGCAGAGGGCTGGAGAGGTCGTACCTAGGTTTTTGCAGGCAGAGGTTATGTCATTTCAGGGATCAGACAGAATGGAATGGAATGGAATAGTTTGCAAGTTTGTGGGCACCAGCTTCTCAGGAGCACCAGATTCGGTGAACGTGTTGAGTCAAGAGTCGTGCAGTTGATCCTCTGCATTGCCATTTTCAAGTGAAGTTTTAAGCAATATTTTGGCGCATAAGTGGAGATATAGGCCTCTGATACTGTTAATAGAACATGTGAGTTGTTCAGGCCACTCCATATGCCTTTTTACGAATGTGGAATCATAATAATAAAGAAACTTGCATGAAAGCAGTGGGTTGGGGTTAGGGTCCCAATCTCCTATGCTGCCAGCTTAAGTTCATAAATAAGTGTGAATTTTATGATGTGACTGGCTACAGAGGGGCCTCTCTCTAGCCAGTGCTGAAATGACAAAATAGAAGCGTAAGGTTGTGGTGGTTTCAGAATAAAAGTGGTTGGCAAGTGAAAAGACAAAGTGCCCGGAGAGGGCCAAAGCAGTACCGCTACTCCCTCGACANAAAGTGGTTGGCAAGTGAAAAGACAAAGTGCCCGGAGAGGGCCAAAGCAGTACCGCTACTCCCTCGACACCCGAGTCCAGATCGAACGCTGTGGTGCGCCTCCCTCTGACCGTGGCAGCGTGCGACCCCAGACAGCAGAAAGAATGCAGCAATTATTTAAAAGCACAGAAGATAAAACAAAACACGTCCAACAGTGGTAACTGAAACGCATTCCTTAAAAATGACGCAAAAAAATAACGCAGATTACAAATACAAATGGCAGCAAGATTATTAATGGAAAACTAAGTAGAAAATTGAATATCATTGGTTTTGGGGCAGACGTCTTCTGACTGGTTGCATGGAAAAATGTTCAGAGAATATTACATGTTATAATAGTACTTTAATTAGTAAAAGTTTGAGCTGTGACTGGTGGGTGCTACGTTGCCATGCTCAGTCGTGAAGCAGCAGAAGCCGACTACTTGGCGTGTATTGTAGTGCATACACACTATGCATTTGTAGTACTTAGATTGCAGTACACTCCCCGCTCTCACTTCACTGCTGCGCTGTTAACTGGTGACGCCACGCACAGTGACTCGGCTATCCTTGGCATGTATTGTAGTGCATACACACTATGCATTTGTAGTACTTAGATTGCAGTACACTCCCCGCTCTCACTTCACTGCTGCGCTGTTAACTGGTGACGCCACGCACAGTGACTCGGCTATCCTTGGCATGTATTGTAGTGCATACACACTATGCATTTGTAGTACTTAGATTGCAGTACACTCCCCGCTCTCACTTCACTGCTGCGCTGTTAACTGGTGACGCCACGCACAGTGACTCGGCTATCCTTGGCATGTATTGTAGTGCATACACACTATGCATTTGTAGTACTTAGATTGCAGTACACTCCCCGCTCTCACTTCACTGCTGCGCTGTTAACTGGTGACGCCACGCACAGTGACTCGGCTATCCTTGGCATGTATTGTAGTGCATACACACTATGCATTTGTAGTACTTAGATTGCAGTACACTCCCCGCTCTCACTTCACTGCTGCGCTGTTAACTGGTGACGCCACGCACAGTGACTCGGCTATCCTTGGCATGTATTGTAGTGCATACACACTATGCATTTGTAGTACTTAGATTGCAGTACACTCCCCGCTCTCACTTCACTGCTGCGCTGTTAACTGGTGACGCCACGCACAGTGACTCGGCTATCCTTGGCATGTATTGTAGTGCATACACACTATGCATTTGTAGTACTTAGATTGCAGTACACTCCCCGCTCTCACTTCACTGCTGCGCTGTTAACTGGTGACGCCACGCACAGTGACTCGGCTATCCTTGGCATGTATTGTAGTGCATACACACTATGCATTTGTAGTACTTAGATTGCAGTACACTCCCCGCTCTCACTTCACTGCTGCGCTGTTAACTGGTGACGCCACGCACAGTGACTCGGCTATCCTTGGCATGTATTGTAGTGCATACACACTATGCATTTGTAGTACTTAGATTGCAGTACACTCCCCGCTCTCACTTCACTACTGCGCTGTTAACTGGTGACGCCACGCATCCTGACTCGGCTGTCCTTGGCATGTACTCCGTGCGCTGGACTAGCAGACGGCGTAGGGACAATGTAAGGGAACATTTTTGTCGGCTTGAATAATTACACCCCTGGAAGTTACTTCTTGGAGGTGCAATACCGGTATAGTCGGTTGATGTTTGTGCTGGAGGGAGTGTTTCTGTAGCTTATTGCAATGAATGGCTCTCCCTGTCGAGGGCGTGGCTCCGCCCCCGAGGGCGCATGCAGATGTGTGTGCAGTCGGCGGGAGAAACTGTTGCGAGGGATGCATGGTATATTTTGGTTACCGATCTCTGTTATTTTCAGGTTTATTAATTTTTTTGTAATGATGACATGTAATTTTAGTAATTTTTTTATTCCTACTTTGGCATAGAATCCACCTTTTATTTATTAAGGCTATAAACACTTGTAACAGTTCATATGAACATTGTTACAACATATATGACTTAGACATGCATGTGCCCTTGTTACACCACTTAATCTCTCGCCTTTTACACCTAATTTGGTAATCAATTATTTTTAAATATTTAATCTGTTTCTAATGCAAAATAAAACTTCAGCCTTCGTTACATTTATATGAAATTCTCCAAAATCTGGTTTTCAGTTAATGCAAGATCATACAATGTAGTCCTGGCACGTAATTGGTAAGAATGAAAATGAACTCTGAAAACAAACAACAAAAGATACTTCCTTGTATTTGTACTATGTTATCTTGATGTTACGTTGAAGATGGGGCTGATTTTGCGCTTGGAACCACTAACTTGACATGATTATTAACTTAATGTGAAAACACTGCTGTGAGCCATACCTGAGCATGTAAAGTTGAAGTAACGATCACCTTTATAACTTGACGGACACAAGTGGGCTGTGAGCAGGTTTACAGTGGGATTCTGGCAGACTTGCGCAGTAGTCGGTGGCAACATGAAGTTGCTACTTGCACGTGTGTGTACAAAAACACCCATTTTCACACACTTAGAATGGATCTAAGCAAAACAACACTAATGAAATATTTAATATACATGAAAATTAATTTATTCGTGCTACAAATTTATATATTATTACTGTTATTCTTTAAAAGTTACCTAAAGTATAGAAACAAAAAAATGTAACTAAACTTTAGTTAAAGAATGGACCAAGCCCCTCGGCCCTCTGTATGGACGCCCATCTTATTACGATTGATGACATCCAGAAATATAGGTGAACCTTGTCATTATCTCATTGCACGTATTGTTGTTTACAGCTTCAGACTTCTGAACTTGAAACAGTAAACTCTCAAGCATACACTTCTGAATGAGCTTAATTGCTGTACACTCACTCAAACTCCAAAAATATTACATCTTGACCCGTCAGGAGCATCAGGTGAAATCAGTGATGTGGAGGTATTGTTCCACATTTAGTCATTCTGGGGTCTGAGATGCAGTTCAGTCAAACATTAAGAACATCTTTGTGTACTGTAAAAACTCATGCAATTCTCTCTCCACTCTCTTATGTATGTGGTGTTAACTAGCCTCCTGTTGAGAATAAATTCAGCATTTATGTGCAAATACTTTTTTACATGGGGCCAAGGGCATTTTGTATTAAATTCTAATGTGATGCGCAAGCAAGGAAATAGTGATTGCATTCCTTTTCTTCAACATTACACAATTATTAGAGATGGGCTGTCCAGTTATTCGTCTATTGAGAAGTCNGTGATTGCATTCCTTTTCTTCAACATTACACAATTATTAGAGATGGGCTGTCCAGTTATTCGTCTATTGAGAAGTCTTATTACCCACCTTGACAAAGTCAAATACATCCCTGCGCTCCTTCCTCGACTAACTATGGCTTGGCTTGCAACCGCAACTCGCAACTTCACCAGCCTTCAGGCTCTGAGTTATGAACTGTGATCAGGCCTTAGCTGAATGGCCTACTTCATCACACCTTCAAACTTTGGAAACCAAAACCAGGACACGGGGCGCGATTGTCGAAACACGTTGCGAGAAGCAACATCAGAAATCACCTCCGTTAGCCAGTGGGGAAAGCCAATACTTGCACAATATGCCTAATATAGGACGACGTGATGCCGTGGGCAGCGTGTTTCGTCGTCGGAGCATCGGACCAAGAAGACGTCTGAACATGGGTGTGCCCGGCTGTCGCTGACCGCCACCCGACTCTGTCTACGTGAACGAGGTGGCGAGACTCCAGTTAGGCTTTAACAAGCGTGGGGTATAGTGATATCCCTTTACATAAGATGGTTTAACATCCTGATAATTTACTTTGAGCTCCCTGTGAAAATATTGACACTGATGATGTATAACCTTAACTGTTCAGTAAACTCCCAACTTATACTGTTGTGCTCAAACTAACTCTGAGTTATAACCTGCTACACCCCTATAGCCTCATTTAGGTATGCATCAACTCGAGAACAAAGCGTAACACCAAGGTCCGCCACTACAGCGTAATATTGGTATGATACATTGTAATTAATTGATCAAATACAATTAAAAGTTCAATTTAACCAAAAATGAGTTACTTTAATGTTGACACAAGTATACATCTCTTGTGATACAGGAAGCAATCAAACACGTCATACATGGAGTGATTTTTCAAAGGTTTGATTCAAAACTGTAAATAGACTATGGACGTAATTCCCATGTTGAGGCATTAGACTCAAAATTCTACTAAAACTACACGTACAACAAATCTACTTAAGAAATACTCTTGCCAAGCAGACTGCCATGTTGAAACAGGTGCTGGAAACTATTTCTGCATCAGTTTCATAAAGCACTTGATACCAGAATAATGCATACTGAGATTTGCTTTCAGCAGTCGGGTACGAAACAGTACAAGAAACTTGGAGTTATTGTGATGTCGGGAGAAGTTTCACAAGCTGTGGACAGTTATTCCCAAATAGTCATCATGTGTAGCCCATTACTGGAATTTGTGTCATCCACTTCGGTTTTCGTTCATTTTGCAGGCGAGACACTTCTCCAGAGAGTTTGAACAGTTTGTTAGACTTTGTGTGACGAGCCGTGCTTCTTGTGAAGCTGAGAGAAGTTCCAGAACACTGAGAATGGTGNACAGTTTGTTAGACTTTGTGTGACGAGCCGTGCTTCTTGTGAAGCTGAGAGAAGTTCCAGAACACTGAGAATGGTGGGACTTCTCTTAGAAACACAGTACGATGACACACAAGCAACACGACTCCTTGATTGTGTCTCACGTTCATAAAGATGAACTGAAATGATTGAACGTGAGATTATCGTGCTTGTAGTTTGCAAATAGGAATGAGATGGGAAATACATACATTTCATTGAATCATTAATAGAAATTTCCTTTTCAGGAATGNCAGTTTGTTAGACTTTGTGTGACGAGCCGTGCTTCTTGTGAAGCTGAGAGAAGTTCCAGAACACTGAGAATGGTGCGACTTCTCTTACAAACACAGTACGATGACACACAAGCAACTCGACTCCTTGATTGTGTCTCACGTTCATAAAGATGAACTGAAATGATTGAACGTGAGATTATCGTGCTTGCAGTTTGCAAATAGGAATGAGATGGGAAATACATACATTTCATTGAATCATTAATAGAAATTTCCTTTTCAGGAATGNAGTTTGCAAATAGGAATGAGATGGGAAATACATACATTTCATTGAATCATTAATAGAAATTTCCTTTTCAGGAATGTGTAGTGGCATTAAATAAATCTTGAGAGTTACCTTCTGGTAGAGTGAACATTCTCACTGATGGATGGAACCCTACTGAAAAAAGTGTTTTGTACGTTCCCCATGCATGCAGACAAGTGACGACCCACCCAGCTCATTTGAATGTGTTTACGTAATAAATCACAGGCTGTTACATGAAGTTAAACATGTGCAAATTCTGCTGTGCAGTTGGTTGCTGTAGTTTGTAAAATATTTCAGAAAACGTTTTTTATGTCAGAAATTAATTTGTAAACTAGCATGAGTACATAAAAGTACTAGAAAACTCAATAAATTCAAAAAGCATATTGCAACTACTTAGTTTTATTGATTTTATATAATATGTCCTTGGCTTAAGTTGGTTTTTTTTTTACTTACATGATATTCTTTTTTTATTTACATGATATTCTTGTTGGGAGCATAATATTATTTTATGTAACTTAGCGTCTATGTATTATCTTACAATGGAAACATAGAATTTTAAACAGTTAACAATTTTGACAATTTTTTTTCCATACAGAAATGAGTGGGACCAGTTGAGCGAAAGGATAGCGNTTTTAAACAGTTAACAATTTTGACAATTTTTTTTCCATACAGAAATGAGTGGGACCAGTTGAGCGAAAGGATAGCATTTTACATGTTAAATGATTTTGGGTGTTTGCCAGCCACCTTTCACTTTGTTCCCTTGGAAGAGAGAAACCATGTTACAAGAGAGCAAATAGGAGTAAATTAATAAGAGTTTGTTTACCCACAATTTATAGGGTAGCTGTCAAAATATTACAAAACACTTATGAAGATATGAGGTTCAGGCAAAGATGGACAAAGCGTTTTTGGTTTGAAAGCAGCGTCGTGAAAGGTACATGTAAAATCGTCTCCTCTCGCTCAGCCGGTCCGGCACTGGGCAGGTGCGTTATCTAAAACTCTCTTTTTTCCTCACTACCGTGACTGTCTGCACAACTTGAGGCTCGGGAAGGAGGAGTTTGAGACAGCTTGAGCAAGGGCAGTTTCTGTTTTATTCAGCTGCGTTATATACTGTATACAACATGGCAGTTAAACATTTCATATACATTCATAAACAAATTCACTTAGAAAATTCTTCACTCTGTCCAGGATTGTAATGCAAATGCATTTCAATACTGCACTTAATTACTTTCTCTCGTACCTCAATGCTAGTGATTGTCTGATGATCGTNTAATGCAAATGCATTTCAATACTGCACTTAATTACTTTCTCTCGTACCTCAATGCTAGTGATTGTCTGATGATCGTAGTGGGACTTCCTCAGCAGTGGTAGAGTTGCTCGTACATAATGACAAATCCAGGCATTGAGTTAGCATCGTCGGAGTGAAAGTGGAACTTCTGACTCGTCGCCCCGGGCTGGTACAGTGCTGTCCCTGCACACCGTCGCATTACCAGTAAAATGACTAGGTACAGTGCATGGTAAAGTTAAGCTAGTTCGGCACACACATTTATTGCACCCAGAAAAGGACACGTGGGATTTTGACAATGGGCAACATGCACATTTTTTGCTGGCACTTGGTTTTCATTCACTTATGTGTTAGAAATGTATTTACAAAATATCACGATTTAAAAATTAGTTTTGAAAAAGTTATGGTTGAATTAAAGTTTTACTTTTAAACGCCTGCCAAAACGTGTGTGTCACGCTTGCTCACTCCGTGACGTCACAACTCAGATACAACCTCGGCCGCCGCGTTTGTTTACTTCAGCGGTGATGCGAATTTGGTTAAATAGAAATTGTTTGAAGTAATGAAAAGAGAAAATAAACAGTCGACTATACCAAAATTATCAAAATGGTTTATTGTACCGCAGTGTAGTAGTACATCCCGCAAAACACCTGATAAAATATTTGTTAGTTACAAAAAACGAAACGAACGGAAGACGTGGTTTAACGCAGTTAAATGAGGCATTGAAGATGTTTAGTCAAAATCAGTTCTTTTTGTTTGCGAAGACCATTTTGACGTACATAATTATATTTAAGGTGTTTATGTTACCCCTATGTAGGCAGTTTTAACACTGGACTTCCTAATATCTACTATTTACATCTGACCTAACATTCAATACAATACTATGGTATTGTTTAATACGCACCACAACGCGTTTAGCAATTCATATGTGATGTAGACGTGCGCATAAAAAAATATGTTAACATATTTCATAATAGTAAAGGCATATAAATATGTTTACAAAAAATTTAGCCACACAATGTAAGTTTTACATTTTGTAAATTTTCAAGCTAGGCCTAGCAGATAGAATTTGGTATATATATATTTTTTTATTAATTTAATATAACTTCTAGCATTTGTTTCAAGAGCACAGCTATTATATTAAGGCTATATTCACATTGTATGCCTAACTAATAATATGTCACAATGTTAAGACATGAAAATTAAACATTAAATTATTTGGGTGGGGCTGAAGAGTCCCTCTTGCAAAAAGTTGGGTTTATATTATGGAGTCTTTTTCAAACATAGCAATTTCTAATAAATTTAAGTTGTTTTGATTTTTCTCTAGTTAGCTTCCATAAGCCTAACAATTTAAGTTAAATAGCAACTTAATTTTTACTTTCAAAACACTAAAATGCATGTTTTTTAGAAATGTTTATCAAGGATGATCTTACTTTCTTATTTTCTCTTACCCTTTTTTTCTAAGTTACTGAGATGGACTTTACAAAAATTATGAGCCTAGGTCCACAAAATTGACACTAATTAGCCTACGCATTTTACTCAAGTAAACTGTGTTACTTTTATAACCTTTTCCCTTAAATAAACAGAAATAAAACAGCTTTTGAGAATAAAACAAATTCTTAAGCTTTTATTGTGGATTTTCTTCGCTATATTTAATTTCATCGCAGGTATTAAGTGTTTCCCAAACTACCATATCTATATTTGCAGCTTATATGTACAGTTCTTACAGTTTAAAAATAAAGTGCAAATACAACTATCGTGACGTCAGAATAGTAAAAGTTATGTTAGGTACATAAAACATAAGAAACAATAAGATAAGCAAGTTATTTTTTAAATGCTTTCTTAGTTTCTAAACACTATATTAGAGGCCTCAATACAGTGTTTATAAACGAGATGGAAGGCGGAAATACAGGTTTGCCGGCCGGCAGCTGCTCGAGAAGTCGCACGGTGTCGGGTAGAGACTAGCGTGCTAGCTCTAGGCCTACTGTCACCATACTGATCGTTATCTCACATTTATAAAGCGAAAAACGTTTTTTATGAATACTGAAACGTGGCTTAGAATCCGGAAATGTTAGTAACCTTCTTTCTCAACATAACATCATGTTTTATTTCTAAATACTGCAGTTAACTTATCACAGACATCAAGCATGGCGCGCGACAACAGTACGCTCACTGCAGTCGCCTTCATTACAATTGTGTTATTCTTGTGAATGTAACAGCTATTCCATATTTTAATTTCCAACTTTGAATCTTAGCAATTGTAAACATAAACACAGATGATAATACTAGTACGTAAATCAATAACACGTACAAACAAATAAGTTTTAACATGTGATGTAGGCCTACAGTCGCTTTGAAGATCACGACTGTGCGATATGAGACACGTGATTACCTTTGTAATTTGACACCTCTTATTTCAGGTTCCACAAAACAATGGGAATTTAAGTAATCAAGTAGCATATCGGTGTCTACTCGTGGCAGATTGTCTGACTGCGCTTCCACAAGTCGCCTTCCACTTTAGTGTTGCGTGTTTGCAACGTGCCGGGGTACAACTAGTGATGTCAAACCAATGAGAGAGCGTTCCGCATTCACGTCACAGCAGCCGCGAAAGTTACTGTTTTAATACTAAAATAACTTTGTCAAAACCTATTTTTATGCAAAAAAAATGGCTTATTTTTATACGCATATACAAATATGTTCGTATAATTTTCAACTGTATTTGCGAAATTTGCATGTTGCCCAAAGTTTTTCCGAAGAAACTGCAATAGCGTGCACAATCACGTCTCTTTCCACACACACATTATTTCTAACACATAATTTGGAAAATATGTACGTTTTAAAAATATTATTATTATTATCTGCGTGGGAAACTAGCACATCCATAAAGCAGTAATACTGAAATTCTTGACTTTGTAAACTACATTAATTTTATTTCGCGACTACCACCTCGAAATAGTGACTCTTTTCGGNTGTTTTAAAAATATTATTATTATTATTTTCTGCGTGGGAAACTAGCACATCCATAAGCAGTGATACTGAAATTCTTGACTTTGTAAACTACATTAATTTTATTTCGCGACTACCACCTCGAAATAGTGACTCTTTTCGGGACTTTCCTGATTGTCATGACCGGTAGACATCTTGTTAAATTGAAATGTAATGGTTTCATTCTCATTCTCGATCACGTCAAAATGTATGTCGATGACCAATTTCCAACCTATGGTTATTCCATAAAACATACTGGTTTTGGTCGCTTCTAACGTCGCTAGAAGTTAAGAGTACTGAATTTTGTTGCCCCTGGTGCGTAGGCATGGTTCAGTGACACTGTGATAACCATCATCACGAAGCCTTCTAGTGGCCCAGGAGAGATACATTTTGCAGCAGTAAAAATATTTATGAAGGCTATTTTCAGTCCCTACATTACCAGTCAACTTATTGTTTTATATATGGCAAACACATTAAAAATAGTGTGATTACATAGGTATAGCTGAATACTGCAATATGATAGTAGACTAGTGAAATGAAACTGCATAGTTTGTAGCATTCAGAGACTGCAGCAGCGGGAGGCAGGCCGGTGTTCTACAACGGCAAGCAACTACGTTTCCCACTCAAACAATTACATTTTGTAAGACTTGCATGTTTCATTCAAGATTGCATGTAGCAAGTTTTTTGTGACATTTGTTCCATTCATTAACCCAGACAAATAGAAGTTTTCAGAAATTCCTCACGTTCCAGTAATACCTACATAGCAAAATGTGTGTCCAATCTTCTGAAAAGACTGGAAAAATTAGGTTTACAAGCCAGAAAACCTTTGTAACGCTACCCATCAATTTATTCATTGATTGATAAATTGTACAGTGTACACTAGACAGGGAGAAATCTAATTTGGTTACTACTGTACTCAAAAAGAATTTTGCAGTGCTCCTATTCATCAAAACATTATGGAAATGCCAAAATTGGCGTAAACAGACTAAGTTACAACCTTATTGCATAATGTGAGTACTCATTACCTTGCACTGATTGAGAAACCAGTGTCTTAATACCTGCAAGTCCTCTTTAACTCGACTAGATTACCAACTTTGAATGTTATTCAGTAAAACAGTCGCTCCAGTTGTTAAAAACTTAATACACACACTCACATACGACGTTGACTTTGCCGCACATGAAGCCGCAGCCAGGTGCTTGCAAGTAGTCGGAACACGCGTCTCCCAGGGGCGTCCACACAGACGGCTCCAAGTGAAACTGTGTCGACCTCATGTGCACGCCACAGATGAATGGATCTGACCTGCAACACGTACGACTTGGCCTGCTTTGTGCACAACACACTGCATGCTTGTCGATTCTCTGTTCATCGAGGACCCCGCACCCCAGGGCAGCAAACATACTACCTGCTCAACCATACACTCATTGCTGTAAAAATGTGTGCACCAAAATGGAACTTTTGAGTTAAAATAAAATTTTATTATAGTATTGGTACAGACGAAAGAAAGATGACTACATCATAGTTGTATCAGAATAGGTGTCATATTGTACCACCTGTGTTCACTTTGAACACCATCGTGACGTACGAGCACGAGACACACTATGAACACATTTTACCGCAGTACAGCCGAGACATTGTAGGAATGCACCCAGTAGCATGACACTGCTACCACCATGATCAACACATCTACTTTCGACCACGTGGGGAGAAGTGTGTGTTACCTGTGATCAGGACTTAAACAAGTGAATTCCTGACGGGAATCATAATTAAGGTGCCCCGATCCTGACCATTTTTTGGTGGTTTTTACGTCAATTGGAAATGTTCTCATATTCCTAATGTCAGTGCATGATAAAATATGAAATAAACCAATATTTACCCTGTTTACTTAAACATGTAAGTTCAAAGAAACATTATAAACAATATTCTATGGGGCTCTGCCATAATATTGGTTGTGCATGAACACCCCGTTGACCTTTTATCCGACATCATAAAGTTTTCTGTTCAAGGAATTTGAAGTGCATGTAATATTTGTTCTGAATTTTAATACGTTAACTTAATATTATTTGTTGCAACCCCTGAAGTTGGTTGGCACATTTAACATGCTGACAAGTGTTGTTCACATGTTCAAGGGCCTGTGTATTTTTAACTCAATTTTTTTAGTGTTTTTGTAAGATTTTTTATTTATGAAATTTGCAAACAGATTGTTAGAGCGATCCTATAGCCATGGCCTCATAGGACTGCCACATTGTCTCATTCAGTTGGCGACTCCCTTTAGAGCAGGATGGACGCTGTTCTTGTTCGAGATCTTCAATTTTGTTTGCTGCCAAGTTTATTCAGAGCCTCGTGGTTTTTCTCATCCCAGATGTGCATCACTCTCACCTGCAAAACAGTCCATACTCTACCAGTTTTATCTATCGACTGCAGTATGCCACTCACCTGCGGGGTGCTGCGAGTTGGCTTTATACACTAACTAATGCCATTAATTTAATGTATAGTTTTCAATTTTGTTTTGTACATATTTGTGTGACTTGGTGTTGTTCTGAACATCTTTGCAGTTACCACGTGGTTGTAATGAACGCAAGATGGAGTTATGCATATTTCTGTTATGGTGGCAACCGAGTACTCCCGAGGGCACCTGCACCCAACTCCACACAAGGTGCCCAAGATTTGCTCGTGCTCATCAACTCAAGCATCAGAATATGATACTGATACTAAAAGATCATCATCCAATATGGTAGGAGTGTGTAATAATAATAACAAAGGCACTAAAATTTTTTTTTATTTATCAGTTAACAATTTTTTTTTTTTCTATATTCAATATTATACTGTATTTTTCTTCTTGTAAAATTATAATGATTTTACATGTTCCATATAAAAATTCAAACTGGAATAACAACAATGTTTACATTACAAATGAATCCCGGACTAAAATGTATTTACAATATAAACCTCACTTGTCTTGCTATTCTCACGCTTGGAGCGGCGACTGCCCCGATCCTTGATGCACCCTCCCTGCTGTGCGTGCCCACGGAACCTGCTAGAGTCATCGTACAGGTCGGCACGTCGCCTGCGTTAGCCCAGCCTCGGGCTGGATAGCAACTTTCTCTTTGCATATGTATATGGCAGCAAAGTAGGATGTGGCACCATCTCACTGTGTAATACGCGCATGTAGTAAATAAGTGGCTTTTGATGGTCTTGTTTGGTTTGTACCTGCGTTCCGTTCACTATATTTGACGTGACCCACGACTAGAGCAGCGTGGCTAGGGAAGTACGGGCGTGTGGCGGTGCAGTGCCGCGCTGTGTAGAGGAGCGAGTCGGGGCGACGTAGCTGTGATGTACGCACGACAGGCTTCAGAGAGGGGAGAAGTGCGTTGTGAATGTGCTCCAAGCCCCGCACTTCTCAAGTCTGCTATCAGTGATTGTGGAGGAATGTATGCAAGACCTCTACCAGAGGATATATCTGTCTGCCTTTGGACCACCCTGAACTTGTCAATATGTCGCTCTTCAGTAACTCGATGCCCAAATCACACTTTACGTATAAGCTGTTTATTCTTGAAAGTCTTGCATGTCTTAAATATTAACAAAAATTAACAATTTATTAAAATGAACTGTTTAAAATAATTTAACTTTCAGACGTCTGGTTGCAATTGTGGCTCACATGCACTCGCGTAGTCCGTGTAGGCTTCGCCTGTAGTGGGAATGTGTGGATGTCATTGCTATGCTTATAAACTGCACTCTTGTCTCTTTGAAACTGATGACATTTTGTTTGTAAAATAATTTGGAAAGAAAATATTACGGTAGTATATTTTGAGTTGTCATCTGTTAGCAGTTAGTCATGAAATGATGCTGTGACCCAGTATCCCATTTTAACAATGTTTGCCTCGCTTACTGTGATTGAGACACTAAGAGGGAAGACTGGGCATGGTGAATGTACAAGGTTTTCATCAACTCCTGTAAGAACTATAACAAATTTAAAATTTAAAAAAAAAACTGTGTAACTCCGAACTATTTCCATGCTCCCCAAATACTTAAATACTTGGCTAGGACTATTTTTTATGTCTACTTTGAGGGAGGCAATTTTTTCTTATTGATACCACTTCTTTGTGACGATTGTTATGGGCTCGGTAACTGCTATTTGCAATATCAATATATTTTGAGACAGCTGTTTTATCGAAGATGAAGACCATGTTCTAGTTTGTTCCGACAGCATCCTCGGTAGTTTCATAAAGTATGGTTTCTGCTTCAGTTTTCTCATCTGCAGTATCCTTGTATAGTCTTGCCTCCAAGATTATCTGTAACTGCTCCCATTGTACTGTATTTCACGTGTAAACAAATCCGCACTGTTGAAAGCCTTCTGCAGTGATATTTGTCTCAATGCTGCTAGAACTTGCAGTCCAGTTTTAGTAGCAAGTATGTGCTGCAGTTTTGATTTCACTTAGAGGTACAACGTCAAGACAACTCTAAATGTTCTCTCGCAGTGCAGTACACTCTGTGCGACACAAGCGAGGACGCACGTGCTCGACCACCTATCTAGTTATTCCTGCAACAGACGTCAACTGACAAGTCAAAAACAAGCAATTTTGTCAGTCAGTTCAGTTTTTTTTTTTAAATATTATTTTACCTTTTATCTACCACGACTTAGGACCCAAGGTACTAACTTATCTTATGCAACCAAGTGAACTTTATGACATGCTGTTAAGTAAAATATATTATTTTAAGTATTCAAAAATTAGTAAAAAAAATAAAACTGATGTGGGCATAGTTCCCAGGCTTTTGTACAGCAACTCAAACCGCTGTCTTTGAGACGTGTCAGGTTCATCTCGTTTCAAAAGTAATCTCCATAACATGATATCATTTTTCTAAAATTTACTTACACAGTGCTACCCCACCGCTTTATGGAAATGGTATGCTGAACAACAGTTTTGCTAAAAAATATTTCCATGACCAAGCATACTTGAAAATTTCGTAGGCCAACAAACCCAAATATGGCAAAGAATTGCAGTGAAAATGGAAGTCGAGTTAAATTTGCTTGCTACGATCATATTCGCAGGCTAGGCTGCATCCGCCACACAACACTTATTTATTTATGTGGCAGTATTTCACCAGTCGAATAANCAAAGAATTGCAGTGAAAATGGAAGTCGAGTTAAATTTGCTTGCTACAATCATATTCGCAGGCTAGGCTGCATCCGCCACACAACACTTATTTATTTATGTGGCAGTATTTCACCAGTCGAATAAAGGCCCAAGTGGTTAGGATTACTCTGTCAACACCAGTTACATGTTATCAGTAGAGACCTGAAAAAATAGGTGTTATTTTTATCAAAAATATGTTATTTTTATTAAAAAATAGCTGTTATTTTCTTGCTACAAAAATTTAGGTTTCTGCATGAGAATTACTCCATTTTGTCATGTCCTCTGTTTGAAGACATACATAATTTGAGAAATATCACTTTATTCGTAAAAACCTGAAATTTGCAGTGTTATTCCTATTGAAAAGCAGTGTTTTTTCAACAATTATTACCTTACAAAAATACCTAACTCCCAGAGAAAATAGAGCCACGTTTTTATGACAAAACTACTAGTTGCCTTTATTAACAGACAACATTGAAAACTATTTCACATTTTCTTACTTAAGATTTTGTATTCTCTCTGACACCTGGTACAATGGTCACAATGCACTGGCCAGGGCATACTGTTTCATGAAGAGACTAATGTAAACAATGTATACACAATTATAAAAGCACTGTTTAAAAATAATAATAAAACTGCCTTGTTCGAACAGGAAAAAATTTAGATAAATCTACCCTTATTATTTTAACTATCTGAACTTTCAACAACAGATTTTTTCTTTGAGCCAGCCAACAAAACTTTTGTTTGTTCAACACTTGTCATTTTTTACCGCACATATTTACAGAGAATATGTATGAAAAAATACAGTTAGCTGGAAGAATACAAGATTAAAATACGTGATAATTCAATTTACAAATATATACTACTTAAATAAATACATAAAAACACATTATTGCTGGATAAAACATGACAAGGTTATGAATTTAAACAAACTCGGCAAGCAATTGGCGCGAATTTTATAGATAACGTGGTGCTGGGTAGATGTGAACACTACAACTGCGGGGTTTCTTAGTGAGTAAATAAACTTTTGCAGGGCCATGCACTAGAAAGTTAACTCAAAGTGACATATCATCACTTGCGCTCATGTTATTTGTAGCCGTAAACACACATTACAGAAAGTAAAACATGTTTTTGTTTGTGGCGATAAATCGAAGAAATCTACTNGTAGCCGTAAACACACATTACAGAAAGTAAAACATGTTTTTGTTTGTGGCGATAAATCGAAGAAATCTACTGACCAACTTTGCATGCATTGGTATTCGAATATGCAAAAGAACAATATACGCCGTAAGAAGAAAATATGTGACTTAAAACAATAATTCCCGAAAATACTACAGGATTTTGTACAATTCGTGAATTACTGCTAGAATTCTCTAAAATAGTAATTTTTCGTTTTTTATGTGAATATTCGCATTTATAACATCTGCTAAGTTTCAGGTCTCTACAGCAGAGATGAAAATGTCATCTTAACTCGTGCATTAATTTATATTCCGATTTCCTGTCGAATATTCTCTAGCCGCGTGTATTCTATGGCCAAGGCCTTGTAATAATTCCCGCTTTCTTAACAGTAAATCTTGTTTAGTGATTATTATATTTTTTAACTGTGCGTTTGAGAAAAAATGATGGAACAGGTGTGTCGTTCAAAGAAAGCTACAAAATGTGATCTACGAATTATTGACACTTCAACATTCTAAATTTTTAACACGCAAAAATAACTCGTTGCTGCAACGAATATGGCGCCCGTTTGATAAACAGAGCGACGAGTATTCCTAACCTGAACCACAAAATTTTATGTAAACATGCATTGTGTGTTAGTTTACTTTTTTTTTTTTTTTCATTTGCCATATGTAGTTACCAAAGCAACAAAACAGATAATTGTTTAACATTCATTCCGCGAATATAGCTTTATTTGAAGTAAAACGGGAAAAATCGCTTTATTCGCACTAAAATGCTATAATTCGTGTTAGTTTAAGTTTTATCGAAAATGCAATTTTATTCAGGTCTCTAGCAGTGCTGAATTGATTGTTACGTGTGTGTATGTTTAGGGGGAGAGGGAATATTGCAAGTTCACTTTATCATTTCTTATCTTAGTTACTCTGCTGATGAAACTGTTTCAAAGGTGCTGCAGTTCATACACTCATGTTACACAAAATTGTTGCACACATCACTGAGGATAGATGGGAGCAACAGAACTTTACTCAGTTTGTATATGACATTGATCATGCTAACCCGTCACTGTTCCTTAAATTTGAAAACCTATTTGTAGCATGTTGTCACTTCTGTGTGATTATACTGGTGTCCCTTGGTATGCCAGTATATTGCCATCAGGACATTCGTTACTTCAATGCAACTGATATTTCAGCCAGGCATTGTTTTGTTTTTACGGAATGTAAAGAAATCCTTCCTGTGGTTATTAAAAAAAAAANACTGATATTTCAGCCAGGCATTGTTTTGTTTTTACGGAATGTAAAGAAATCCTTCCTGTGGTTATTAAAAAAAAAAATTAATATAAAACTGCTCAGTCACCCATTCACAAACATAGCCATACAAAAATTTGCCTGTAAATTGANAAAAAAAAAATTAATATAAAACTGCTCAGTCACCCATTCACAAACATAGCCATACAAAAATTTGCCTGTAAATTGAATACGGCCCATTTTCGAGAGCAACTACCACGATAATGGAACTGTGGTCACTTATGCCTGCGCCCACTTTCAAGGTAAAAATACAAACAATAAACTATACTTAACAGAGACGCACTACTTGTAAGCATCAGTCAATTCCGTAACGCTGATCGTATAGGGCAATAGCTCGGAATTGTGCTCCATGCACTTCCCTCCGCTGAACCTGGAGGAGGCATGGTCCGTTGCGCTTATAGATTTTCAAACTTACTTCTCTGTACCGAACATAGATGAATGTAATTGTATGTTTCGATATGTTATGGAATAAGAAAAGAGAGGCGAAGTGTGTGTACCCACAGGTTCGTATGAGATTGAAGATATAGGCGAGTACTTTAAGCATACACTGGAGCCGGAAGTGACGTTAGTGCTTCGAGGAAACACTTATATGCTGCACAGTGAGATTTATTGTATTGCTCAGATAGACTTCACGAAAAGCAACATACTCGCTGCAATACTCGGATTCGCGAATGAGAAGTATAAAGCGAAGCGAACTCACGAGTCCACAGTGTCACTAAATATCTTCCTCGTTAATATAATAAGAATAAACTGTAATTTGGTTACCGGATCATACGTTAACGGTAAGCCTAGTCAAACACTACATGAATTTTACGTTCCAGTAGTGACAAAGTGTGTACAGGAAGTGGTTGTCACTATAGCAGACCAAGACAGCCATTTGATTAATTTCCGAGGTCAGGAAATAACAGTATGCCTAAATTTGCGCAAAGTTGGGTCTAAAATTTAAGCATGCGAATATTAAGGTAATGAAAGCAACTTACTGTACCAAACTGGAAGTCAGTACGAGGTGAGTACCCAGCATGCTAACATCTGCAAACCGGTGTTTTCTTAGAAGATTGGGGCTGATGGTCAACAAATATGGATGTGGAAATATTAATTGGACCCAATCCAGCAGGCTTCAAAGATGCAATCACCAAGGCAGAAATCCACTGGTACATACCCTATCTACCAGGTCCGTATGTACCCTCGGCCTAGGTTTGAATCTTATAACTATTACAAAGGTCGGCGGCACGGTACCCATGACAACGCGAAATATCAGAAACTGAATATTACACATGATAAGTAGAATTGCGTACAAACTGAATGGATGTGAAGTGAATGCGACGAGAGATGTTGGAATTACAGCCACCATAAAGAATTATTTCTCATTGACACACAACCAACTGCCAGTGGCTAAAATAGCAGGCTGGGGGGATTGAAGAGGACTTTAAGGTTCCCGTCTGTGGTGGTGGTGAAGAATTCGAAGTATGTATCCTGCTAGCCATGGTGCTAGGGTTCGCCGAAGACTACAGGCACATATTTATTCATTCCAAGCACAAGCTAATTATTTTCATGGCCAACACATAAACGAACGCAGTCCTGAATACCACCGCCATGCCAGAAACCTTGTCACTGACGATTCAATCTCTCGGATGAATCCTCCAGCATGTGCAGGAAAAAAATGTCAGTGTGTGTGAAATTTTTGAATTATGCAGAGAAAGGCTGGAAAGTTGATATCGCGTTTCAAACATGGAGTTTAGAATCGCACCCAAATGTGAGCATAAATGGGAAAGTCAAAGCAAGTTTCACAAGCCAGAAACCGTGCTACATAATAGTTGTGTTTCAGATGACCAAACAAAATGTCCGCAGTGCAGACCGCTTGGAATTTGACCATGCGAACATATAGAGCACTAAAGTATTCCTCTACACCTAGTGTTGCCCATATGGAGATTTAAACAAAGATTTTGCGAATGGTGTGTACATGGTACCGTATCTAATGCNTACACCTAGTGTTGCCCATATGGAGATTTAAACAAAGATTTTGCGAATGGTGTGTACATGGTACCGTATCTAATGTACGCCGACTTTCAGAGATCGTACTATGGGCAAACACAGTCACCGATGCTAGAACCCGACGAACTCATGAATACTGCCCCCCTGCTGATGTTTGCAAACAGGACGATAGAATAAAGTCAAGTGTAGTCGACTGTAGGATTGAAATGGTAGCTGCAGAGAATTTCCCGGCCAATACTCAGGTGCACACCTTAATAATTCACGATAGATTGGTCACGCACAATGCGAGCGACAAAGTAGTCAAAATACTAACATAATTGGCATGTATAGTCCATTCACAATCCGACCATCGCAATGTTCGCGAATGTTCAGGGTTGCATGTTACCATGTGGTTTCATCATTAAGCACATTCGCATAGTGTATGTAGACTGTAGCGTAGTGACAAGTACATTTCTACCTCAATTTCCATTAAAAATGCTCAACAGGGATTAAGGTAACAAATTATTGGCTGAAGAAACACTAACCTGCTCTTAATTGGTATGATGGCGATGTAGAATACGTTAAAATATGTTATGTACTCATCGGTATGTTGGCCGTGGAGGCAGACGTTGTGGTCTTCGTGGCCGGTCCACAGAATGAGAGATAGTTGAGCATTTATTGCAGTGCGAATGTAACACTATGCGATCTACAGAGTATGACTTCCCATCATTATGAGTATTGAAGGCTCTATACACGAAAACCAAACACGACTGCGATGTACGCAGGCTAGGCCAGTCATATCTATGCATGAACGCACTGCTGCTAAGGACGTGGCCTCTGGAGTGTGGTATATACCACTGCAGTGGAGGTGGGTTTTTTTCCAACAGCAGACAATGTAAATACCAGCCCATCGCCGAGGTTAAAACATTGTAGTACTCGTGACCACGCCTGCATGCATACTCTTACTCACTCTCAATGCCATCATAGATGGGCCTATAGCGAAGGTGAACGGTAACATAGGGTATAGGTTACTGCCGGACCTGGTGATTGGGAAGCGGTACACAGCATTGGATTTCCGGCTGTTGTATATGTCCAATAGCAAGTGCATGATATTTATGCTAAATGCAGAGTTCTGGACATATTTACCTTCACGCTGAGTTCAACTGATCTCGGAGACTGACATGAAACTGCTTAACGAGTCTACTGTGCATATAGCATATGACGGCATCAAGCCTATCGCTAATTACAAGGCAATGCATGTACTGGAATTCTCAACACGTGTATGTATGTACATAGTAAGAAACATCAACTCGCCTCAGTAGAACTCTAGTCCATCACACAGACACGTCAAACATGTACGCTTCATTCTATATGTTTGACGTGACCAAGTACCGCGATGTTAAGACTGGGTACTGGCATGTTCACATCAAACCTCCTGGACGGCCTGAGCAAGTGGAAAGCTGCAACGGCCTCTAACACTGGGTGTGTCGTAACACCGAGAGCGAAGAGGGATGTCTGGCCTTATATACCCGACACCCTGCAGCTTTGTTGCATATCCTGTCTATTACCTGCGGTCGGACATGGAGCTGGCTTGCACCATCAACGATGTAGTGGTTCGTCCAATCGAAGATACTATACACCAGGTATGGTATACACAGTCAATTGCATATGAGCTGTGCCATCCCAACAATGGTGTAATTACATGTTGGACAGATACCTGTACTAGGAAACATCACACGAACATCATGAAGTGTGGAGCGGTTACATGGACTACAAGGTGTTCTCTGCTAATGTGAGAAATTTACTTGGCTACAGTAATGTAAGCACGCCATCATGGACATAAAAGAAGCAACAAGTGTTACATCTCAACCACACTCAGCAGTGATGTTGTGTTCAGTAGACAACCACCACCACCATGAACAATATGTTTGACAAACAAAACTGTGTACAGTTCCTACCGGAAAATGCTAACTTGTACAATCGGTACTTTGTCGGCTATAGGTCAGTGGTATATAAACCAGAATTTGGACATGAGAAAATGCATATATGTGATGGTGAAAATCACAAGTGGGGATATCATGATGTAAGGGATAATTCCCACAGTGAGATTTTGCCATTCTACAATTACGATAGGTGTGCCATTGCAATATACGCCCGAACATGCAGTCACATTCTCGCAGTGCAAGCAGAATTGGAAGATATTACCGAATTGCATCACGAGAACAAGATAGTGGACATTGTCCTGCGCAAAATATACAATGAGGCAATCTGCTGGTGGACCAAAAAGAGTACATGATACATACATACCACGACACTGGAAGACTGTGGAAGCAAATGGATCCTACCCTACGTGGCCAAGGTCTGGTGTGTATACAAGTAAATATATTAATGAACTTGCATGTACTGCCAGTACACCACTGTGACCTCGAGAATGGACACGAACAGCGCGACCGTCAAGGGAGAACTAAAATGTCAGAGCACTTGTAAGTGTATGGAAACCATTTGTGCCCTTGTTGAACACATGCTAACAGTGTTGGTGGTTTTTTTAATAGCTGCGATGTCACCCTCACCCCGCACATGGAAGAGTGCTATATAAGACTCACATATCTGGCTCGTCCCCATTAGTGGTCTGACGAAGATGAGCATGCCAGTGTTATGGATGGGGCAGAGTAGCAGACTTACAGCGAGGAGTGCGATAGTGTCGTTCATTGGCTTCTGACCTACAACCCTACATCCTTTGAGCATTGCTAACATATGTTTACATGCACCATGTATAAAGTTTAGCATCTTCAACATGNCAACCCTACATCCTTTGAGCATTGCTAACATATGTTTACATGCACCATGTATAAAGTTTAGCATCTTCAACATGCTGGAAGATACACCACTTCTGAGCTGCGAGGACGCGGTGTTGGCACATGCATGCCTACACGACCCCATCTTGCTGTACTTGCCCGACTACCAACCAGCGGCAGAACCAGCCCAGTTTGTGGCGAAGACGAGGCCCCATAGCCAGCAGCAGTGCCACCAGCGCCGCCTGTCCACGACAATGTAATTACCCAGCTACTGGCCGGTGTCTCAGTGGTCGTGATGTCATCGTCATCATCAACGCCAGGATGTAAGAAGACAGCGAAGGCGATGGCCCCAGACATTGTCACGATGGCTGTGACGCTGCCAGTGCAGCAGAGACTGCCTCGAGTCGCCCGCAGACAGCGACGGGACACCAAGACGCCCAGCACCTATGCAGTGCCCACAACTGTTCTCGATGTCAACATCCATACAATATGTCTGACACCGCCCAGACAGCAGTTACTGCCAGACATCTCGTCGATGCCTGTCCTGTCAACGAGGCGAAGATGGCTTGTGATGTGTAGTTTGATCGAGGCACTGTATAAAGTATTTTTCAAATATATATATAATCACACACACACATGCTCCATTAGGTTTTCAAATGGATATATAAAGTGTAGGTTGTTAATTTCAGTATAAGAAGATATATGATGTGAGTTCTCTCTCTCTCAGAGAGAGAGAGAGAGAGAGAGAGAGAGAGAGAGCACCGACCTGCAGTCTGTCAGCCAGTTTTTTCGGGTGTGCCCAGATTGTTTGCTGTTGCCACACGCTACCTTCGCCTACGCCCGTTGCCGTTACCCATTCTTCGCATCCAACACTTGTGGTAAGTGTATAATTGACATCTCGGTACTAGTTTCTCCAGCGAACTTAACACACATGTACTTAATTTTGCTTGCTCATGTGTGTGTACTTAATTTTGTTTGCACATAAGTGTAATCGCTACTTGTTGGCTCGCTCCATTAGCGCACGTGTGTGTGTATTCTGCACATTGGTCATGGATGCCNGGGGGGGGAGAAATTAATTCGGTTTGGCCACGTCCCCTTTGCAGGTGGAGCCTCGGATGTGAAAATCTACAGAAAATTTTTTTTTACCATCCCTTGGTCACTTGCGGGTCTCCAATAAATTCATGTCCATTTGCAGTTATTTTGTAATGTATGTTGTTATCGAGGCACAAAAAAACGCACACACACACACACGACGTGGCCTTCCGACATCTGGAGTTTTGTTCTTGCATGAAAATGCCAGATCCCATTCTGCCATTCACACCCAAAATCTGATCAGATATTTTGGATGGGAACAGATTGACAACCCACCGTACGGTCCAGACTTGGCGCCGAGCAATTTTCACTTGTTCCGCTACCTGAAGGCGTTTCTCGGCGGCAAGCGCTTCTCCACAGATGACGAGGTGAAATAAGCAGTTACACACTGGTTATCCTCACAGGCGGCAGACGTCTATGGCTTAGGCATACAAAAGCTTGTAGAACATTATGACAAATGTTTAAACAAATATGGAAACTATGTAGCAAAATAGAGAAACATGTAAGGAATTAAATAAAAAACATTTTTTGAAAAAATCTGTGATGGTTTATGTTTTATAAGAAATCACATCTTACTTTCCGAATAACCCTCGTGCTTGTGCATGGGATTTGACACGTACGTTGGGTCGCCGACCTGGGGTTTATAGACATTTCCTGGGTGTCTCAACGCTTATCCTAGCGGCAGATGTGGATGTGAAATGGTATCCATATCACACTAGCACTGTACTTGCATTTTATTTTTTACAGCACTGTTCCCCTTCTCTCATCTACCTCTACTGTACTCTTATTCTGTTGCTGTCATCTGGCTGTGTTCCTTTGGCTGCTTTGATTTTTTTTAGGTGGGTATTTTTCCTATTTGCAGCATTTTAAGCCACATGTGCANCTGTGTTCCTTTGGCTGCTTTGATTTTTTTTAGGTGGGTATTTTTCCTATTTGCAGCATTTTAAGCCACATGTGCATTATGCTTGCAATACAACTGGTTTTTTTTAATACACATACATGTACACGACTTGTTTACATATAAGGAAAATTCCCAGTTGTGTTTTTGCTGGCGTAGTGTACTGCCCGTTCCCAAGTCCGGGAGCCATCTGCATGGTTAGGCTATGTGGACAGTAAAGTGTGAGGGCGATGCTGCGAACTTCACCATCATCCTTGTTAGAGCGGTGTAAGGGCGACCACTCTGCTGCTGCTAAAGCCGTGTAAGTGTAATTGGTGTTTTTTATCCTATGGCTAGTTGTTACAGAACAATAAGAAAAAATGTTTCCAGTGTGTGAGTGCCGGCTACGTCCTGTACCTCCCGAGCACGTGCGCTCCCGAATGCCCGAACAAGTTGGAGACAGATGTGTGCACGTGATCGAGACACATTTGTACATTGCTGTGCAATTAGCTATGATTTTTACGTATTTATTTATATTCTAATTGTTAGAATGGTGGCTTTTTCACACTATATATATATATATATANCTATGATTTTTACGTATTTATTTATATTCTAATTGTTAGAATGGTGGCTTTTTCACACTATATATATATATATATAACACATATAAGAAGTGTGCGTACATGTGCTGAGTGCCTGCAGTATTTTATGCGATGCTNTATATATATATATATATAACACATATAAGAAGTGTGCGTACATGTGCTGAGTGCCTGCAGTATTTTATGCGATGCTGAGTTTATTGTCTGGAGGGTGCATAGGCCGATGCGAGTATTTAATTTATTTCTTCTCCTAACAGTGCAATAGTTTTTTTTTCTCGCGATTATAAGTTTATTGACTGTCGATTGTGTGTAGGGCCGATACGCATATATGTTATTTCATCTCCTAACACTTCCCATGCGAAAGTAATAGTGTGGTCGGATCGAAACCGCATGCCTCTTGCAATTTCTTAAGTTCCAAAACACCTACCGACTAAATAAATTCGTAGCACACCTGGCGGCCACCATCTGAATTCACATCCCCAATGCTAGCGATGTGTGAACCAACACACATGCACAAAATGGCATGTGTGTACCCACAAACTGCAGAACCTCAAACACTGGTGGCGGGTGCGATAATCAAAGATGGCTACTTACAGCAGCAGACTGGCGGCAGACTCGAGAATTAAAGATGGCTTAGCACACTTTGATGGTGGATGCAGGAATAAAAGATAGCCATCTACAGCAGACGATGGCGATAACATCCAATATGGAGGATGCGAAAAGCAAGAGAGAAAATAAAGGAAACTGGGATGACTATGAGAACCCCCGCCCCCTCAAAGGGTATAACGGACGTGAGGCAGGAAGCAATGAANTAAAGGAAACTGGGATGACTATGAGAACCCCCGCCCCCTCAAAGGGTATAACGGACGTGAGGCAGGAAGCAATGAAACACGAGAAATAAACATAGTAAGGACAGAGCACGAGGAGTCTAGGCGGGATAAGAGCAAGAGGGGAAAAAAGGGGAAATCCAAGATGGTCACTACTGATGAGTAATGACAGAGCAAGTGGTTTCCACATGACATCACCCAAGATGGCCACTGTGGCTTCCCAGACATCAGCCAGGTGCACTAGAAGGAACTATTTCTAACTACTTAAGTTACTTTTTCTTCTTAGCCATTTTTTTTTATTCTTTAACAAACTGTTCAAAAAAATATTGGCCTGTATGTAATAAAGACAGTGTGTATGTATTTCACTGCACTTGGAAGTTAACATCTAATGCTAAAATAAAATATATTTATTAACTACTCTTCGAAATGAGAGGGATTTCAAAAATTATCCCTTTACTGCAGATAGCCTATACTGTATTTCTCTGATATTACATACTTCACTATATATTTTGCAGATATAGGGCCTAGATTACATATTTCTTTTGCCTGTCAATATTAGATAAAATCAGAGCTCTAGTATACATTCTCATACAAGGTAGTATGATTTTTTTCCGTATGTTGTGATGAACCTCAGAAACAATGCAATTGACACAGACGTGCAACAAGGGCACTATGGCATGATGCATATTTTGCTCCACTGCTCCAACTGGGAACGCGCACCACAAGAAGCAAGAAAACTGGAATGACAGACCACCACTGGTCAAGTATCTTCACAATAATAGCGTGCAATCATCTACTTGTGTAATACTGCAAGAGATCGTCTGCACACTGCCATCACCATTGCACTTCCCACAACTCAATGTGCAGCCAGGAGTGAACCCTGCGATAACAGTATTGTAAAAGGCAAATTATTTCTTGTGTGGAGACAGTGTCAGCTATCCAGTAGAATTTATAACAAATAGTTGCCACTACACTAAGGTCCATTCTATCTCTATGTCATGGGGACAACACAACACAACCACACTGACTGGCAGCAGAGACTATTGGAAGATGCACTGTAATCCACTTAAGGTGCTACCATAAAACCATTGACCTGGAATTATCTCAAAATAGAGGATGAAACATAAAGCTGCCAGTATGAAACAGAAATCACAACAGGGCACGCGACATGGCGTATGCCACACTTTGACTGGTTTTACTGCACTGCCCATTGAAAAGTTGTGTGTGTATACGTGGGGAGTAAGTAAGTTTTTTTTGTCCAGTGAATTGTGAGGAAGAGGTTTACTGCTTCACAAGCTTATGAAACGGTGCAATATTAATATATGAAAAATTATACACTTTATAAGTATTTTAAGGATGTGAACTGTCGTGAGCATTGCAACCTGCAGTCCATTGAGGGCAAGGGTTTGCCTTCGTGTAGATTACTTGTAGGCCATTCACGGTTACTTCACACTTTTCTGAAGCCCTGATAAAGTTCTACTTTTGGTTACTGATTACCTATCCTTCCGCTACATGTAATCATAAAATTTTTTTTAACTTTGAAATGCTTGTTTCATGTTTTCTGCTGTTCAAAGAATTTAGTCATATTTCAAAAACAATTTCATACAAATGTTCACACAATTTAGGCCAGTTTAAGACTTTTTAACAATATCTACAGTACATTACACATAATGCATCGTAATATTTTCTGCGGCTGTGTTTCACCCTGTTACAACTGCGGGGGAAAGAACTGTAGTATTTAACCTCTTATTGGTATATGTTAGGTTATTTTGTTAAAAGGATAGCCTCAGTTGGAATACAAATTTTAACGAAGGAACAACCAGTCCAACGAAAAGACACAGTAAATTCAAGCATGCAACTCGAGTTGTTTATTTTTTGTATATGGTAATGGCAAACCTAAAAGACAGTGGTGAACAAGCACATAAATAGGCATACCGTAACTTTTATTTCGCTCATATTTCTATGCATTGGTACCTACTGTTTTCTATGTTTATTTCATTTTTTTTAAATTTATTTGACTGGGCTTAGTATTTTGTTGAGATTGTGGCAAACATTCAAATCACAGAAACATAAGCACGTTGCACAATTGTGTTTCAAACACCCAGGGCAAGGTTAAAATGTTGTGATAAACAGATGTGACTTTCAAAAAATTTAATTCATCTTAAAAACCGTTCACAGGTAAAACGTATAAATTTCACACATCCTATATTTGCAATCACACACACTGGTCCAATGTAATGTAATGGCAACACTTCTCTTTCTCACACACAGTGGTCACGATGCACTTCAAATTATATTTTCATCCTGCCGTGGAAAACCAGATTTATCACATCGCAACTTGCCTCGGTAGGTTTACGAAAACACAGAGTACGAACTACACGCTTTGTTCAGGAACACGCCACACTATAGCGATTTCAGCATTTAAAGCTATCTGTTTATGTTTTAGTTTGTTTTGAGTTGAATGTTTATATATTTTGAACGCAATCTTAAAGCCCCTACCCTCAAAAATAGTAGGAATTGTAATGCACGACATCACCTCAAAATTCTTATTTATTTTGTTTATATAAACACATTTTGACAGTTCTACTTCCTTTCTTTTATTTTACTATGTGAACTCAGCTCAATTATCTTGTCATTTTCTCTTTGCACTTTACTTGGCTTAATCTAGCATGTTTTGCCACAGAGGAATGCAATTAATTACAGTTCTGATAAGTGTCACGTCTCAGGAAGAAACTAATATCTTGAAATTTCACATTTTTAATTAGCATCACCATGTGAAACCCTTTGATGGACTCTCTCCCAACATGCTGTGGTCTGCGGTACATTACAACATTTATTACGCAGGAATTCATTAATTTTGCACATACCACCCATCGTAATGCTAGGAAAGGTGTACGAACGGCGCCCAGTTTTTTTTAATATGTGGGGCGTGATAAAGAAGAGGCCCTAAATGCATTACAGTAGTTTTGAAGTGCTACGCAAGACTACGTGAGCTGCCGTCTCCAACAGTACTGAAGTATGGCCCATGCTGGGTATCATACTGCAATTTTAAACCACTGTTACATATGTGCACTGCAACAATTTTGGGCGGTTTTGATAATCAAATTTACTTAAATTTTCAATATAGTGATTTTTGGATTTTGAGTTTTTTTTCCTGAAATTAATGAAGGACGTAACTATTTGGTCGGACATTAACCAGAAGCCAGCAGATAAGATCTTTTGTTCTGTAGCCATGCAAAACCATGAATATTCTAACCAAATTAATTTCTGAGTGTGCTATGAGCCAGTTTAATTTTAATTTCTCACGTGAATGATCAATTTTTATTGCTCATTTTTGAGAGGTGACTTAGTATTCGGATCTATTTAAACTTATTTTCTTAATTGAATGACAGCAAATGTTTTTATTGATTTGATTAATATTTCTGGATTATCTGCAAAGAAATTTTGTGCTTTGTCTATGTCCACGTTCTAAAGGGTAAGGTGTCATCACGTAATTCAGAATTAATTGATGGTTACTGTTAATCTGTCCGAAGCATCACATTAATCACCTACCTGGCTTTGATCTAAAGAATCAAGACACTACATTGCATTTAAATATAAAAGCATTTTTTCAACACTTTGTGTAAAACAAAGGGAAGCCAATTCGCCTGCCGTCATTACCACCCGGCTAGATGCCACGAACAAAGAGACACAAAGCGGCATAGTAGGAATTCTGCTAAGCATCACACGCAGGCCCGACATATCACTACATGATTATTCATTTAAAATTCTACTTTCTTTTCACACAACAATTTTGATTATTTGTGAATTCAGACACACTAAAAGATTTATTTACAAAGATTAGCGTACAACTTGTCAGCCTACACATAAGACCACACGAGGAACACTTTCCCCACACGCGAGCCTTATTTACTTAGAAGCTCCCTGCAGTTGTTACGTGAAGCAGACGTACACAAAATGACTGACGACAATTCAAATACACTTAGCGCGCCTGGAACAGCTACGTTTAGCGAGGATACTAGCTTTGTAGAAGAGGAAAATGCTACGGCAAATTAAAGTTTTGTACATCACCGAACACATTATTGGAAATGTTCCTGTTGAAAAGGCCAAACCAGTACTCGTAATTAATGAATCCGAAGCAGATAGAATTCCAGCGGTCCTAACACAGTCACTGCAAAGTTTTCAGATTGAGTGAATAATAAATTTTATGAACAAAAGCCTGACTTTGATTCATTTAAGTCTGATACGAATAGTTCTAAGGCGGAATCCAAGGANATAAATTTTATGAACAAAAGCCTGACTTTGATTCATTTAAGTCTGATACGAATAGTTCTAAGGCGGAATCCAAGGAGACAACACAAAGCCTTAAAGCTGACCTTAAAAATAAATTGGATGCTCACAAAACTGACTTTGACTTCAAATTCAAAATGCTGGAACACAAGTTTGAGGCCGTCAATAATCAGATGTCGGAGGTATCAAACAGTGTAATCGCTTTGCAGGTGAAAACAGACAGCACAGTACACCATGTAATGAGTTACGGACTGCTGTAACCGAAATAGCAACCAATCACTCTAGCAAAGTAGACGCCTTGCAAGATAAATCTGAACGCCTAGAAATAAGGGTCAACGAACGTATGACACACGCGCTCGATACTACGGCGGAGAAAATCATTTCAGTGTGTTCAAGTATTTCAAAGCTAGTAGCGAAGAAGCTACAACATTTCTGCACTTCAGTAACAGAAATCACACTTGAACATGGAAGGCAGGGTCAACGGATGTGATAAGAGATANACAACATTTCTGCACTTCAGTAACAGAAATCACACTTGAACATGGAAGGCAGGGTCAACGGATGTGATAAGAGATAGCTGGCGGCTAGTGGAGTCTGCTGATCTACACGAGAGACATACAGTGGTGCGAGATGAGACGAGTATGAAGCAGTGGTGGAATGCAAGGATGGTGGAAATGGGAGCACCCCAAGAAGTCCGGCCAGCCACCCGTTAACATCTGCCACGATTCGCAGATGCAAAAATTTGGGGAGGGGCTGGAAATGAACGAGATCGCCATGATGTGCCAGGCGCACGACCAGTGAGAATACTGCTGCTGAAACCATTCCACGCTACCCTCTGTACAACTGCTAACATATTTTCTGTGATGTATGCAACTTGACATAAAAATGCATTATTTAATTTAGAATGCAGATATTTATTTAATGAAAACTGTTTTTTTATAAATATGTCTATTGTGTTAAAGGTTTAGCTTGCCCCATGAATTACTGTTCCACCACTGGCTGGCTCCTCGTTCCACTTTATAAACAGATTATTGGAGCGCACACAGAAGGCTCCGACANTACTGTTCCACCACTGGCTGGCTCCTCGTTCCACTTTATAAACAGATTATTGGAGCGCACACAGAAGGCTCCGACAGTGTTTACCCAACATCAGAGAAACTACATACCGCACAATACAGTGTACTGAAAACAAATACCTTGCGCAAGAACAAACACAATCCAAGAAAAATGCAAGACAGGTATTTCAATGTTATGCTCACCACAAAATTGTTCCTCTTCCGTAGGACGGGAATAAATACAAATTGCCAAGACAGCATTCATTCCTAAAAATACATGGAAATAATCAAGTCACCAATTAACGAAATAACTACCGGTCGTCAAGGAGATGACTTGGTAAAAAAATAAAATAAAACAATAACGTTCAATAGACAGTAAGTAATATTATCTCATAAGTGGCTAGCTAAAATAACTAATAACTTTACCATGTATTATTCCACCTTTCGTTTGAACTCTTGGTATGTTTCAAGAGAAATTAATTGAAAGATCAAATATTTTGAACTCCATTCTATACTTGATTGGACAGTAAAAGAACTGCAGGCAATCTAAATATCTTCAGAGCTTAAGACAGATTTAAAAAGTCCAATTAACTTTTAGATGTTGCCAAGAAATAGGCAGCAGGACAGTCCTCACTCGTCCGCAGGGTGGCGTGTCATCTCACGTGCTAGCATCTACCATCTCCAAAGCCCCTCCAGACTATGATCATGTCCAAAATGAACTTCTACTACCTCTCGGATTGCCAACAGTTAGGTTGCGCAGTATTTTGGAACTCCAAGCTATTATCAGAGAACCCTGACATGACGACAGTTTGCTGCGGTGATGCAACCAAGAGCAATCCCTAAATGCAGTGACTATTGCTCAAGCTTACACATCGGAGGTACAGTATAATAATTTAATTAGTTTGTACACACAAAATTTTGCTAGTGCACTTTTAAGGGCCAGATGCACCAGACATAATTTGATATAATTAATGTAAAAAATAGACAAAAGCAAATGTCTACGTTTGAAAAGGTAAACGCTACATTGTCTTCCACACGTGTTTTAGAAAGTTCCAAATGAGCAAGTCTGGTTTTTACGTTCTTTGTTGCACTGAACTTGGACGCACACGAGTGAAACTGCCAGAGCTCAGGGAAGAAACCAGCGTTCAAGTCCTCTGGCTGAGCATCAACGAGTTTTTAACACTGAGAGTAGTCTTCAATTTCAGTTGCTGATAAGTACCGTTACGTAGCACATCACTTAGAAAAGAAAATCTCTCCCCTCCTCATCTCAGTTTCAAGTTTATCAAAGATTGTGTAAAACGTGATACAAAATCCTCTCTGGCATTCAAATATACTTCTGGCGCATCTCCAACTTTGGGTACCTTCTTTCTGGCATATTTGTGAGTTTGCGCCACCTTGTAATGAACATCTGGTAGCCATCTCTTTGCAGNTATTAAGGGCCAGATGCACCAGACATAATTTGATATAATTAATGTAAAAAATAGACAAAAGCAAATGTCTACGTTAGAAAAGGTAAACGCAACATTACATTGTCTTCCACACGTGTTTTAGAAAGTTCCAAATGAGCAAGTCTGGTTTTTACGTTCTTTGTTGCACTGAACTTGGACGCACACGAGTGAAACTGCCAGAGCTCAGGGAAGAAACCAGCGTTCAAGTCCTCTGGCTGAGCATCAACGAGTTTTTAACACTGAGAGTACTCTTCAATTTCAGTTGCTGATAAGTACCGTTACGTAGCACATCACTTAGAAAAGAAAATCTCTCCCCTTCTCATCTCAGTTTCAAGTTCATCAAAGATTGTGTAAAACGTGATACAAAATCCTCTCTGGCATTCAAATATACTTCTGGCGCATCTCCAACGTTGGGTACCTTCTTTCTGGCATATTTGTGAGTTTGCGCCACCTTGTAATGAACATCTGGTAGCCATCTCTTTGCAGNTTGGGTACCTTCTTTCTGGCATATTTGTGAGTTTGCGCCACCTTGTAATGAACATCTGGTAGCCATCTCTTTGCAGCTGCTTCATATATTAATATGAAATTGCATTTATTGTGGAACCTGTTTCAGGTGCAATGGTAACAGTTTTACACCATACAGTCATAGACAATTCTTCAATGTGGCATTTCTGTAGTAACTCCCCCTCCCCCCTTTGTCATAGAAACACTAAGCACTTTCTTACTTTGCTTAATGGTCAATCCAGCCCTGATGGTAGTTCATAGGACATCACCAAAGATCAGATGCACTGCTAAATACATACATTTATTAATGAGACAGAAACTTAATATTTAAATTGATTATAGATTGGGCTGTTATTTACAGCAGTGGAATACAAATTGGGAGAGAGATTTTTTTGACACACCTGGTAATGTAATTTAAAATTTTCCATAACATTAACGTTGCAGTGTGCAAGTAATAAAATATATAGATAAAATGTGTACTGTAAGAATAGAAATGCCAACAGTAGCGCATATAACAAGAACAATTTACTGGGTGTACAAGACACTTGGTGTGGACACATTTGATGGTTGTGACGTCTACTGCCAGCATGCAGTTAAGTTGCAGTTATGTGGTTTGATGATACTGCGCTAGGCCAAGATAGCTATTTGGTTGCCATTTTGTAAGACAGCAACACATAAAACAATAAAATGTTTATCTCAGAAAAAAAAAGATTCCCACCAAATTTGGCAAACAGAGAGCACGACACGCCATGAAAACCTGTGTTTTAAGTAGATTAGACACTTATTTCAAAAATGGCAGCCACAAACATTTAAGTTCAGTATAGTACAGTAGAGCTCCAATTATCCGAATCAATTGGGACCGAACCCATTCGGATAACCAAAAATTTGGATAATTGGATTTTTCCCGAAAAAGGGTATATTTTAATTAATTACTGTATATATGTTGAAACTGGGAGAAAAAAATTATTTTTAAAGAAAAAGAGCTTTTAATTAATTAAATGAAAAGGCAACACTTTTACATGTTAAACTTACTTACAAGTGCTGTACATTAGTACAANAGCTTTTAATTAATTAAATGAAAAGGCAACACTTTTACATGTTAAACTTACTTACAAGTGCTGTACATTAGTACAATATGTAGTATGTACGTATCGTACTGTAAATGAAAGTCATTGCTTGCTGAACATCTCGGTCAAAGTACACTGTTTGACTGTCTTCATCCGTTTTCGGGCAGCCAAGTCGCGCATCCGCTTGACAGTGAGAAGTTGCATGTGGTCACACTCGGGTTGACGCTCCATCCACTTCAACGCAGTTTCAAGGCCAGCAAATGCTTCACTACCTGATGGTCCCGTGTCTGCTTCAACTTCGACATTAAGGTCATCTTCTACCTCGACACTTTCAATAAGTTCATCATCATTTAGAATTTGAAACCCAGGGTCTGACGAATTGCACACCATCCACTGTCCTATATCTTCAGCACTTACTTCTGAACATCCAGGAATTTTCAAAAGAATGTTTCTGAATTCCTCAAGTGACACGTCATCCTCATCTCATCTTCTCCTGTCTCTTTCCTTTCCTTTCTAACCTTTTCCTTCTCTTCTTCAGTTGATATGCCTTTCAACTTGTTCCACGCACGTCTTAATGTGACTGCCTTAACCAAGCTCCAAGCTTCCGCCACCATGTAAGCGCAATCTTTCAAATTTATTTATTTGTGATTAGCCAACACACCTTCTTCACCTTCGCCCTCTACCAAAAGTTTCCTTAAAAGTTGCCTTCTGTATTGGCGTTTCATGGTTTCGATAACAGACTGGTCCATTGGTTGCAATAGGCTTGTGACGTTTGGCGGTAAAAAGATTGTTTTAAACTGGCCGTTCCCTCTTTCCAACAATTCTTCGGTGGGTTGAGTTGGTGCATTATCAACAATTAAAAGAACTTTACTGCCTTCTTTTCCAAGACATTTCTGGTGCTTTTTCACTTNTGAGTTGGTGCATTATCAACAATTAAAAGAACTTTACTGCCTTCTTTTCCAAGACATTTCTGGTGCTTTTTCACTTCAGGGATGAAAATTTTGTCGTACCACTCGGCAAACAATCCTGCAGTCATCCAAGCCTTGGGTTGGTTTTTATAAAAGAGGGGAAGCTTTTTCACATTTTTAAATGCTCTTGGGCTGTTTGACTTCCCTATCAACAGAAGGGGTATTTTATGGCTTCCCGTAGAGTTCGCACAGTTAAGCGCCGTAACACGGTCTTTACTAACTTTATTTCTTGGAGCACTACACTCCCTTTTAGATGCTAAAGTGGTTTTAGGCAGAACTTTCCGAACAAGACCGGTTTCATCGGCGTTGTACAAAAACTCAGGATCGTAGGAGTCTGCTACAACTTTAAGTTTTCCAATAAAATCTTCTGCAGCTTTGGAGTCTGCTGATATCTTCAGCGGTGAATTTAGATTAAGTGCCTGTGGCACGGTGGACTTAAAATTTCTTAGCCAGCCGTTACTTGCTTTAAAGTACGAACAACCAAGCTTCTGAGCTAAGATTTTAGCTTTTTCACAAAGAATCGGACCCGAAATTGGGTTTCCCATAGAGCGTTGCTGCAAAAACCACTTGAAAACGGCATCTTCTAAATCTTTGTTTGTACGACGGAAGTAACTAAAAGAACTTGAACTTCCATCTTCGTTTTCAAGCACTGACACGAAGTTTAAAAGTGTAGGCTTGCTCCTTTTAATGTCTGAAATCGTTGATTGTCCAACACCGTACATCTCAGCCAACTGTTTACACGTAACTCCTTTTTCTGATTGCTCTATAATTTTTAGTTTATCTGCTAACGATAACACAACACNGCCAACTGTTTACACGTAACTCCTTTTTCTGATTGCTCTATAATTTTTAGTTTATCTGCTAACGATAACACAACACGTTTTCTTTTAGAAACCATGATGAACGAAAAATCGCACTCACAAACAAAACAACGTACCGACGCCATCACGAACCGAACACAGTCACACTGACTGACTAATCAAAACGAACAGTGACAGGTTCGCCGGCCTGGCCACCTGGCGACGGATGACAGCCAATAATAGAACTCCACTATGAGACGGTGACTCATCATCCCAATAATGTTTGGCGCATACACTAGCTTTGCGGAGGGAAGGACAATAGAGCGCATAGACAGAATCATTATTTTGCGAATTCGGATAATCAGCGAATAGGATAATTGGAGTTCTATTGTATATCTACGAAGCAAAGTTCAGCGTAACTTTGTATGCTGGCATTCCTATTGTAACCACCAAATTTGTCTACCCAGAGAATCATTTCTCCACCATTTTGCACGAGAGCCTAAACTTCTAGGGAAACTATCAAAAGATACCTTCCAAATTTGGTGAAGAAGTTGTACTGTGGTAGGCCATATCAATTTGTGTGCGATATATCTACAAAACTATGAGAGCAACGTTAACTGAACTTTGTATACTGGCAGTATCCGACAATCATTGAGCGTGTTAATACATTCCCTTGTTCGTCCATATGTGAGAATCAAATTACAAATGGATGTTACATATCGCATCTCAAGGAACTCTCAACTGATTTCCACTACGTTTCTCACGCAAGTAGTGCTACAGTAGGTTGTGCCAACTAATGTGCTTCAGGTGCAGTAAGCATTTCTCCCACAGAGTGGAATTTGCACGTTATATATGAAACAATCCAACCAATTTTTCTGCACTTACAGTGAAACTCTTTCCCCATCATTTTTTTNCGCCTCCTATCTAAGGTTTTAAAAACTTCATTAAACATTATGTATTTGCACCCATGTAGAGGAAAGTAGGCTCATTAGTTACATCAGCAAATTCTTGTTTTTAAGATGGGACAAATGAATAAACACTATAAGTCTGCAAGTACTCTAAATTAAGTTAGAGCCTAATACCTGGTTGCAGCTCGAGCTGGGTTAAAATGTTTTGTCATTCAGTCTGCAAAAGATGACACTTTTTTTACTGTTTATGAAAGACAACACATTGTACGACACTGACCAACAACACAATGAGCCACTAAGATGCAGCACCTGATTAGACTGTTTGTTAAATGCATATCTGCCAACTTTTCAAAATTCCTATCACTAGAATACAGGCTGAGTATAAAAGAAAAACCCCAACTTCGAAGGTCTATAATAATAAAAACAAGCAACCGTGAAGTTTGTTTACCATACATTCATAAATGCTCAATGTGACCACCACGAGCGGCCCGAACAACATCTACGCGATAATCAAACTCGTTCCACACTCTTGTAAGCATGCCCGGTGTTACGGTTTGGATGGCGTCCGTAACTCTCGGTTTGAGGTGGTGAGGGGGAAGCGAGCTCGCATTCGACACGTCAGTGTGAAGGGGACGGTCTGATGTTTCCTTTGTGACGTTGCCGCAACGCTGGATTGGCCGAGGAGCAGCTGGCCCCCAAGGATACAGGATCTTACCCCGTGCGGTTATTTTCTATGGGGGTGCATAAAGGATCAAGTGTTTCGCCCCACGTCGCCGGCAAACATCGACAATCCAAACTGCGAATACTAAGGGATAGATGATGGAGCCTGAGCACGCAGGCCGCCATGCACTCTCTCTCTTTCACGCCTCCCCACCCGTAACCAACAAACTCCCCAATATAAAACATACACCATTTTAAAGGTTAAAATGCATGCTAAAACTTTTCTTTGAAATGTTTTTGGGTGTCAATTAATTTAAAAAACTACATGGGAAAAAAATTATAATGCTTTAATTAAAGAACTATCATTGACAAATGAAACTAAAAAAAGAATTAATATGACTTTGAGACAGAAGGGGGGTGGGGGAAGCACATGGAGGAGAAACAAACTGGACTTTTTAGGGAATATATCTCTCATAATGGCCTATCACCTGAGAAAAAATGCAGCTTTCCCAAAATTAGTTGTGAAAATGGGACGTAAATTTTGTTGACAGGATGGGCGAATATGGAGTGAGACAAAGAGATACAAAGTCTCAGATTTGTCAGCAACAGCCAATGAGAAAGAAGATGACAGATTCTTTGTTTATGTCTGATACCATCTCCAAAATGTCACGATTTCTAACAAAAATAATAACAGTAAAAAATTACAAACTTCTGTAAAACCATACAATATCTTGGCTAGTGAACACTTTTTACAGACAAATCGTCAGGTCTGCAAATGTTTGCTAGAAAGTAAGACATTCATTCATGAAACAATAATTTTTTAAAATGATATGTGNATCGTCAGGTCTGCAAATGTTTGCTAGAAAGTAAGACATTCATTCATGAAACAATAATTTTTTAAAATGATATGTGTGATATGGTTAAAATGACTCCTTACAACTGCTATATGAACGCAAGTTACTTTTGAAACTAGCTGGCAAATCAAACCTGATGCAGCGGCCAACGAGGTTTGTTAGGAAAATAGGACTACTCATAGGGANTTGAAACTAGCTGGCAAATCAAACCTGATGCAGCGGCCAACGAGGTTTGTTAGGAAAATAGGACTACTCATAGGGACACATGTTTTTCGTGAGATACAAAAATCACAAAAATAGCTCTAGTTATTTGGGAATTACAAAATTAACACTTCATGAAAACACAAAATAATTGTAAGATACATATGAAGTAGCAGCAATGTAGTTGGTTTGAGCAATCAACTGAGATAGTTGTCAAAGCGTCAACGTTGCAGTGCGAAAGTCCGATACAAATACCTTACAGGTCCGCTTCAGCTCTATTGCAGAAATTATTTTTAGTCATAATTTTGGATTCACAGTAATTACTGACAATGTATGATTACAGAAAATTTACGTTTTAAGAGTTGTTTAATATTTTTGTGCTTAATTTGAATTGTGTGATATCTGCTAGTTGTAAAAGACCAGGAACATATTTATATCTTATTCTTATCAATAACTTCCTGCCATTTTGCAGCCAGGCAACAACACACAGTGCAAATTAGATACGAAAGTATTAAACAACTACTCAACTGTAAATTCTCTGTAATCAAACAATTCCAATAATACCTCTGAACCTGACATTACAACACGAAAACCAAGAATTTCTGNGAATTTCTGCGCAATGGAGGAGCCGAGCGTAAACACGCAGACTCCAACCACCGCTGCAGACAAACACAGTTGGTTTCGGCTCCAGCGCATCTCGCTAATTCCAGCCCTTAAAATGTAATTCACATAAAATCAAGCACCTCAACTTAATATTTTGCTGGGCAAAAATTGTACAGGTGCTTTATCATTTTGTGACTTTGTACTGCTTTTTAAAAACTACAGAAATTTGAGAAAAAGTATCATCAAAACTGACGAATTCATGGAAATATTTTCACCACAAAACAGGCGTATCTATTATCTATGCATCACTTCTAAGCCAGTCAAAAACAATGTTTCATCCTAATCGTAGATAACATTCACCTGAACTGAAATCAAGACATCGACAATTGGAACCTGCCAATTGTGTTGGTGCAACACACGCNCAATGTTTCATCCTAATCGTAGATAACATTCACCTGAACTGAAATCAAGACATCGACAATTGGAACCTGCCAATTGCGTTGGTGCAACACACGCGCACACACACACACACTATAACAAATGTTGGCACTTGATATAAAATCAGAATTTAATAATGAAATTTTATCAAAAAAATAAAAATTCACAATATTTGTGGGCAAGATGGATTCTGAACTAGCTTCCATGCAGACTTGTAGGACAAAACAAATTTCCTTTAATGTTGTAACAAATTAATAAAAAATTACACAGTACAACATCCCTTCATGCCGACAAAGACCGCGGCCAACCAAGCGAGAGATTACGCAGGTGCAAGTATCTTATTGTATGCACTGTTTAGAACATAATATTTTGTGGTTTGAATCATGATTTAATGCGTGTAAAGTAATCAGGTGACAGTAGAACAATTTTAAAAAGTTAACCACCTCAGAATTTTGGTTATTGATCAACTTTCTCAGCTTCCAGGGGACAGAACTCAGCCAAACACATTTAGGTTCTACATTCGACACTCAACTTTCAAACTCATTATTAAGAACACATTAAGTACGAAAGTAGAGGACCAACTACAAACTAAAGTAAAAAAATTAATATGTTTTGCAAGAAACCAATACAAACGATGAAGCAACTCGCATTACAACCACGAATTAAGTGACAAAATGTGGATTAGGGTTCTATTACCAATACATTGTAATAAAAATTCATGAGTATATAAAAGGTTTTTATTACAAACTGGGATATTATACAACTTAAAACAGGTAGCATTGTAAACCAACGCACAATGGACAAACAAATCTTGACAGCACTTTACTTGTATGAATTACTTACAGTCTCTCATAAATACAATGAAAAAATGCTAATAAAAAAAAATGGACACTGCATATGAATCAGTTAAAGAGTATTCAATGTAATGTACTCTCTCCGCAAATACAATGTGCCTTTAGCTGTCAACCAGTACAATTAAACTTCTAGGACAGGTTTATAAACTACGCAAGAACAACAGTCAAACGCACGTATTTCAAACATACAGCTTATAAGCAACGCAATGCAAAAGTTGGTCAACTCTCAACTTTTTGTGGTTTTGCTTGCATTTTGCGCCTTCTAAATTAGCAACAATGGACTGAAACATAATTTTCATCCCAATGATTAACAGTTATTATTTAATTTGCTAGAAGAATGAATTTATGCTTACATTTATCCATCAAATCATAAATACAGAGTGTTATTATGAATTTAAATGTTTTAGTATCTCAGTCCTGCCGAGAAAATTTAATAGCATTCCTAGGAATATGTTATTCAAACATTTAAAAAGTATGTTAATAAATTAACAAATCCCAAAATGTCAAAACGTGCATATACCAAGCAAATATGTTTGAAAAAAGGAAAAACACGTTCACTAAAATGCATTTTGGAAATAAATATTTTTGTATGTTCACTGTATTTTCATATTGCAGTGTTGGTATTGTGCAGATCGTAATTTTCTGTGTTGCGTAGTTTATGAACCCGACCTTTCACACTTTCCACAGCAAAATGTAAGGCAGAAACACACATTGTACAAAACACAGACCTATGTACTGCTCACTCATTCACTCGCAAGGTTCCCTCGGCTTTCAACAGCGCAACAAGCCTATGTCAGTGTGGCATCATTGCAATCCAAACCAAACAAGAGATGACCCACACGGCTCAAGCAATGCCCCTCAAATGTGAAAGCAGCGAGCCGCCCCCCAATGAAGATTCCACGCGCTCGTAACATCAGAAACATCTCGCTCGACTCTACTATAGACAAGCACTGATGCCAGTTGCCTACATAAGCAACTCAAGTGCGCTGCGAATGTGAACACTTACAACACAATCACGTACAAGAGTTTGCGAATGTTATGCAGCACATTCGCAGGCGATACACGACATTGGATTTCTAATATCGGCAGACATTCTAGAGATGATTTATTGCAAGAATGTCTGCCATCGTGTTGGGTTTCACTTCCTATACTGCAGTTCGTGCGAGGCGCAGCTTCCGTGTTTGACCGACTTGTTGCTCTCGCGCTGAACGAGAAACGCTGTTTGTCTCGTACAATCATTACCAGTAACAATATCTGTTTGGAGACCAACTTGACATTGAGCATTTTTGCAAACAAATCACCATTCCTGGACATGACCCCTTCACAATTCTCGCTGGGAAAAAATGCAGTCTAAAGATAACTTAAAATAACATTATTCTAACAATTATAGGCTTGCGTGTCTCTCAGGACTCAAATGTTTTCTGCTACACAGAGAAACTTCATTTAAAGTAATTAAGATCTTACATCACCTCCCTGCCATCTGACTACACTGTGTGCGCCCTGAAAACTATAAAAATGCAACTAACACACGATTGGTCGAAGCAAGTGTTTGTAGGCAATACTTGCACTCTAATTGCTGCCACCACGAAACACCAACATAATTGACCACATTCAGAAAAGATACGTACTAAACGTGGTCTTAACTGCAGTCGCGGTCAACAGCATCGCATTAGTAAAGTGCCATACTAGTCCGCAGTTTTGAAACTACCGCCAGAAAGTCGCTGTTCCTACCTGCACGTAATCTAACAGGCGCAACGAGTGACATGCACCCAGTCAAGTTGGTAACAACAGATGGAAAGTGGTTACATATCTTGACATAGCGCAAAGAGTGATAGGTAAATATTTGTTGTAATTTAAATTACTTCTTGTGTTTCTTTTGTTAAGTAAGCGTGTCTATCAGTCACACTTCAACTAGCTAATCTTTGCAGTCTATATTTATGGTAATACCTATTACCTCGGCAGCACATAGGCCCACCATTTACAAAAACTAATATTGTGGGATGTTTTCTTATTAATAAATTACATTCATCACTATTGTATACTTTGCATACCAAATCAACAATAACTTAGTTATTTATATGCACTGCAGTGGTGCAGATATCAAGGTAGGTAGTTTCAAAACAGGAAGAGGAAAGTAGAGATTTGGGCGACTGTTAACAGCGAGGACTTGAGAGCCGGTGAAGGTGAAATGAGGTTAGAATGGAGCAGCCATTCTTTACAATTACCCTAAAAACTAAAAATACAAAATATATAGCTTTAGTCTACGTACCGTTAATTGTGGGTATTAAACAATAGGCCTAATTATTTTCTTTCCACAACAGAGAGAAAACAAGTGACAAATATAAAGGCGCTAAAATTGGTTTAAAATGTACATATAAAAATAGTTTTGTAAAGGCCAGACTTGAAAATGTGTTGTCCTAAGGCTGACACAAAAAACCACTAGTTTTCATCGTCGTCAATTTTAGGAGCGAGGTAATACCTGATGTAGCCAATGTCGCCGATCTTGTACTCGACAACCAAAGGCACGTCCTGGGACATGGAGAGGGACACCTGTGGAGACAGCGGGGTCGCCTTGCAGAAGGAGTTGAGGTAGCGACAGGCGAACGACTGGGTCACCGGCTCCTGCATGTCGATCGTCACGGCTTCGTCTTCCTTGTCCACGTGTGCGTTCTGTGCTAGCTTCACGTTCGCCGAGCCGATGTCGCCGGACGTCGAGAACTTGACGCCGTCCTTGGTGCACGCTATCACCATCGTCTCCCCGAACTGACTCACGTCCCGCACGATGCGTGCGAACTCGCCCGACGGCAGCTTGATAGTACACGAGTAGTCTGTGTCCGGGATACCCAGGTGCTCCTGGTCCAAGTTCATCAGCTTCATTTCGTAATCAGACACTTTCTCTTGGTTCGGGGTTTCGAACACGAAAATGACCGTGTCGGCGTTGTCGTGCGCCTTCATGGTTAGGATATCGTCGTTGCCGGCACACTTCAGTATCTTGGACAAGCTGGCGAGGTTCATGCCCATGCAGATGTTGCGATCGCATCTGTATTTGTCAAAACCGTCGCTCCGCAGGTTCATAGAAACAAGGCTGACGTGAGAATTGTCCATTGCTTGTAGCTGAATACCTGTATCAGAGCAGTCGAAAGTGGCTTCACTCAGCAGATCCTTTATCGCATCCAACACTTTCTTGAGAATCGAACTTTGAATAAGTCGTGCTTCAAACATGTTGGAACTTAAATTATATAAATTGAGCTAACACACTTCCACAAATCTCCGCGGAACTCACACGAAACAAAGTAACCTTTAAGATGGAAGCCAACTCCACAAAGTGTTTCCCGCGAAAGTAATTTACGCGGGAGAAATGAAGCGATAATGAAACTAAAATATTTTCGCAAAATTTAAAACTGAATTATAAAATTTAATAAAACAAATAATAATGAAATAATATTATAAGTATATGAACAACAAACAATTAATTTTAAAAAAATCATAAGAAATGGGCATTATTTTCGAAAAAAAAAAAATCCCAATTCTAAAAGTTGTTATAAGAAAAGGAAAGTTTAATAAGTAAAGAAAAAATTGCTTGCAAATATATGAAAAATATTTTAAATGAATAAAATTAACTTCTCCATACTTCTTGCAATGCGTTTTCATTAACTAATGTAAATCTAACGACAAAAGGAAAAGTTAAAATTTCCCGAAAACATGAAAACGAAGGTATCACGAAATGAGTTAAATCTCTCGGAGTAAAACGAGTATACTCCTTTCGCATAACCAAATTATGTAAAAAATTATAATTTAATTTACACCTAACACTATTTTAACACTCGTTTATCGTCTAAAAAGTAAGATTTGCTACATTTTTTTTTTAACTTCGTAAGTGTGCAGGGGGAAAGGGATAGAGTCCCTAATCAAACTGCGAATTTATTTCCTAACACTTTTCTTATGATTATGTACCCAACACGTCCGAACCGACCCTAATATAACAACCAAAAACACATGGTTAACAATAGGAACTGTGTTCGTTTATATCTTTATTTTCAAAAGACAAGACAATTAATATGACTAAAAGGTAATTATTACATTTAGGGGCTTCTCTGTAAAAAAAAAAAAAAACATCAAAAAGTGGTATATTTCCACTCTACTAATCACCTAGAACACGAATATACTAGGGGCATTAACGTACGACAAATTTCTTAATATTTGCCCACCTAACCTAACAGAACCTAACCCCACGATGGGTGAATCACTATTTTACATTTTAAAACTAACCTAGGATTGTAAGGTTCTAAAGTAATATAAGATTATACAATATTAAACAAATCTCCGATCAACATCCTACAATCACAGACTAGATGGGAACCCTATAATCCTACATTAGTGTAAATAACTGCAATCCTAGGTTAGTTTAAAAATGTAAATAAGTGATTCACCCATCGTGGGGTTAGGTTCTGTTGGGTTAGGTGGGCACATATTATACAATTAGTCATATGTTAATGATGCTACTATAGTCGTGTTCTTCACTACCTACCAATAACAACAGCACATAGTGAATACCAATATCACGATGGTGTTGTTTAGATATCCAGTGTGTGCATGCTGCTGATCTTAATTGCCAAAAGTTAGTGAATAGACCCGCAGTTAAAAAAAAAAACTGGGTGGTTGTACTTATGTACACATGCTATAATCCATTCACGGTATCTTCGATACTTTTGAAAAGAACCTTTGAAAAATCACCCTAGGAGTTACATGTTCAATTGGTTATAAAAAAATGGTATATGGGAAAAGGTTTTGTCTTGCTTTTAGCACTGAAGCACTATATAAATTGGTTGTTTTAAGTTTTAAGTATATTTTTTCAATAAATTTTAATAATTTGTTAAAAGTCCGTACGAATTAACAACGGATTTTGAAGGGACATGTTGG
>NQII01004652.1:68295-78964 GCA_002778355.1 Clitarchus hookeri
TTGCATGGCATTGTTTCTCTTCAAAAATAAATTTTGGTAGTTCCCACATGGACACTGTTAACAAAATATTTGACAGTTCCCACATGGCACTGTTTGTTTACAAAACATTTGATAGGTGTCACATGGCAATGTTTTGAATACATACTGCGGAATGATACATAATCGGCTCCCTGAAAGTAGATCTTTAGCAGGGCTTCAGAAAATCTTGAAGTTACCGTGAATACATTATAGAAGTTATTCTTCGTTGGCATAACCCCGGTTGTGTTGACAATGTCTTCGTAGTTGGGTCATTATCATACCATGTTCACTGTCGAATTATAATGTGAGTGCACAATTTCTGTTTCACACTAAACTTTTACCCTCAATGTTCCAAAATAAGTATAACAAAAAAAAAACCACCAAATAAAATTTCTGGAAGTGTCTACGACTCATGTGCCAAACTAATAGAATTAGTTAAACAACAACAATTTTTTATTTTTATTTTACAGTACATTTTGTTTGTCAAAAATAGTAGTCCTAATTTTGTACAACTTTAAATGTATACATAAAACTCTATTATTATGAGATTACAGCCATTAATACTGTCAGAGAAGCTTACATGTCAGATTGGAATGATATACTAAAGAAAATATAGAACATGTACTAAACGAAAATATTGAATTAAACAAGACAATCAAGTAATTAGAAGATAAAATTGCCCCGATTATGACGTTTCTATATATTATTAAATGATTATTAAATAATTATTCAATAAAAATTGTAGGTAATTTCAAGTAAATTTGATGGTGTGAAAGGGCCTTTAGAATCTTTTTTCACTTTCTCTGACCTAGCTTCAATGAAAATTTGGTCGTACTATTATATAAGTGTGGGTCTATTGAAAATTTAGATGAAAACAAACTCGTTTGTCACTATTTACCTAATGACTTTGACAGTTGTATTGACCTTGGGTGAGTCACTGTTGGGGATATGTACAGAAGACGACAATTGGCCTACCACATCTGTAATGGGATTTTTCGCAGACACGCCAACCAGACGTTGGCGTATACCAATTTTTTACTTCCGGGAATATCTGCAACATCGACTCACCAATGGTCAGTACAACTATCAAAATCATGCCACCCCCCTCCCCCCTTCCAAGAAAAGTCTCGTTGACTTTCAAGTCNCCCCTCCCCCCTTCCAAGAAAAGTCTCGTTGACTTTCAAGTCAGGCCACAGAGCAGGCTTGAGCCCTCACATAGAAACAACGGTAATACACAGCACACATACGACTGCAGTCTACAAAGGCACACATTATATAGGTATTTATTCAATGCATCGGTACATGTAAATTTAACGTGTGGTAATTACATACTACATAAGACTAAACAAACATTTCCCAAAAACACACCCTCTAAACACATGACACACAATTAATTACAAAAAATAAACACTTTATACAGAAGTTAGAACACATAATGGATGCACAAGGAATAAAGCGAGNACACAATTAATTACAAAAAATAAACACTTTATACAGAAGTTAGAACACATAATGGATGCACAAGGAATAAAGCGAGTTGAGGTGGCTGTCGGAATGGCGGGTAGTGGAGGTAGCTGTAGTCTGCCAATATGTCCATAAACATTAAATTTTAACTCCCTTATACCAACTTCAAAACGGAGTAACTGACAGATGCACGAGATAGAGAGAGAGAGAGAGAGAGAGAGAGNAACTCCCTTATACCAACTTCAAAACGGAGTAACTGACAGATGCACGAGATAGAGAGAGAGAGAGAGAGAGAGAGAGAAAGAGAGAGAGAGAGAGAGGAGACTTAAGGACGATTTGGTACATTACAATTNAGAGAGAGAGAGAGAGAGAGAGAGAAAGAGAGAGAGAGAGAGAGGAGACTTAAGGACGATTTGGTACATTACAATTGACAGAAGAATTAATATATCAGTTTGAACAAAATATTGAAGTCTCCCTCATGAGCATGCAAATCTCCCATCAGGCATGATCCAGTACAGATTGTGAGATGCCGGCATGGGTATATGGTGTCGCGATTCTGTATTATTCTTATATCTTTATTCACTAATTCTTAATTACTACAGGACATCTCCTCGACACGAAAGTTGTGTTACATTATCCATCAGGACTGCCAACCTTGTCCTACTCCTCAACCCACAATGAAAACACTCACAACATCTACCTTTTTACCAAATTATCAAAATGCATGACAATGTCAACAACACTAGATATTCAACTCTATTAACAAACACCATTGCACACACTACAATGTGTAATAAGTGAATCTGATAGCTTATGGTCCAAGTGTCACTTTTTCTTCTTCCCAGCCTTCTTTAACAACTCTGGTTACCATCTCTGTACTTCGCTGGCACTCTCACCTCACAACCTGACCTAGTCAATTTTAACTGATTTACTTGAATGTGTTACTCAGATTTCCTCATCAGTCCTTCTGCCCTCTCCCTTCTTTGCGGCATCTAATGTGAATGGAATTCCTGCGAAAGAGATTTTTATTCTCATCTCGTACCCAATACTACCTGGGAGTTGATGCTGGCTCCACCACTTCTGCTGTGTCCACGGATCATCCTTACACAGCAACACTCTATTCTGGGGACAGAACCCTCTTTTGTCTTTTGTATGGCTGTCATTCTACTGTTTATTTTTTAGCTGATTTTTTGTTAAATAACTAATTACAACCTTGTTCAAGCGAGGGTGAAGTCGGTTTTGTTTCATTGGTAATTTTATCCTAGTTCTTCGACACGTTAGCAACTGTGTTGGAGCTAGCCAAACCCCTGACAATGGGGTGTCCGTTTATTCATGTAGCATTATCAGCAGCTCATCGTTTTTCTCTGAACACTTTCTCAGCATGGTTTTACCACCTGCACAACCCTTTCTGCTTGGCCGTTTGATCTAAGATAACGAGGGCTGCTTGTTACCATCTAAAAATCCCAAGTTTTGGCAAAATTCTGATACAAATACGAACTGAATGGCATGTTATACGATACTACTATTTTGGGGACACCATTTGTTGCAAGCACAAATTTCATGCTCTTGATTACATCACTTGCTTGTTTACTTGGACTGTGAATTATCTCGATCCACTTAGAGAAGTAGTTGACAACAATCAATTCAATTTTCCCTCCATAATCACAAATGTCCCTTCTCACTTTCTCAAAAGGCAGGCCCAGCACGAGGGGTTCTCGTGGACACCGATTTCACAGTTTATGACACAGAATGCAACTATTTACAAGTAGCTCGTTGTCGTTCGACATTTCGGGTCAATATAGCACCTGCCATGCTCGTGACTTCGTTCGTTGACTGCAAAGATGGCCTTCATGTAGCTAGTTGCTGTGAAACAGGCGTCCACATGTGCTCTCGTAACCACTTGCACCTCTGCTGTCACTTACACCACCTAGCCGATACTGAGCCGAAGCGAAAACCTACCCACGAGCACACTAATATGGGCTGGCGAGAATGGAATGCACCCGCCTCTTCGTCATTTACTACATGACTCGTGTGATCATATTTATTTATTTACCTCAAGAGGTAACTCTTGGGGGAAAATAACAAACGGTCCAACACGGTGTCCCCCCAAATGCCGTAGCCGTCAGACACAAAATCCATGGAGGGAACGTTGGCACAGCTCGCGCCACGACGCCTGCATCCTCCCCAACGACGTGATGTCGACCAGCCTACTGGCCAGGGAAATAGTGCTACGGGGCCAGAAGTCTTGTTAAACAGTGGGGAATTAAATCCTGAGGACACCAAAAGCGTCGAAATCAATGTAGCGAATCACGTAAGTATAATTCTTTTATTAAATTCCAATTCGAGTGTGGCTACCCAAACACTTTTTCTGGGATGGACTCGTCCAGCATACCCAGGTTGGAACACTTGGACTCGACCATCAGTGAATCCACCGGACATGGTAAGGAAGTTTTGAAAACCATTGTTTTGTTAATTTTAACCATTTAAATTGTTATATTATGTGAAAGTGTATTTGTTTATTTTCATTTCAGGAGACTGCCTAACCTGGCTTTAAAGTATTTATTCTATTTCTCTAGTATGGTGACATACCTAATTACATTACTGTCATGGAGTTAATTAACATTCAATTAAATACAGGGATGTCACTATTGTGTATTTTATCATGTAATTTCATTACGTACCACTTTGTTTAGTTGTAAGAGGGTCAATGTAATTTTTCCCTCAAATTTTGGCACTGACTTCGGCCACCCTTAGCAGAAGCCGACGCCATGATGTTAGTCTGACTTTAGCACTCGGGTCTACTGGCAGCAAAGGAGTTTCGCTCCGCGCGGACCCCATCGGCAACTTCAACTTTTGGTGCAATAATTTTCAATACCAAAGTAACGTAACTAACAGGGACATTTTGATTCTTAGTGCCGAGAGGTTGACCATTATGTCATCCTGTAATTCAAACAGGACTTAACACACACTGCGTATTCTCGTTTCAATCATCCATGGCTCAGGCCCTTTGTTCCGCATTGGTCATCAGCAGACCTAGTGTCCATATAAATTCGGTATTTGATAGTGTAAACGAGCATGTACATCAAAGGACAAGTAAATGTCTGACTCCACCCAAGACTGACTCCACCCGAGACTGACTCCACCCAAGACTGACTCCTCCCAAGACTGACTCCACCCAAGACTGGCTCCTGATGAGACAGGTTCCTGCAAAACTGGCTAGACTATGACCCTTTGGTATGTTCAGCTCTGGTATAAATGTTTTGCGAAGATTATCCAAAGTTTTTAGCGAAGAGGTTTGCTAGGAGCCTCTTATAGAAGACTTTTTTTTCGATATTGTCCATCACTGTTTGTTTGTATAGGTGGGTGGTGGGGCTAGTTAGTCGTTTCGGCTGGTCTCATCAGGAGCATCTTGGGCTCAGTAAGTCTCGACAGGAACCAGTCTTGGTTGCAGTTAGCCTCGGGTGGAATTAGTCTTGGGTTAGAAGAGGTCAGTACTGGGTGGTGTCGGTATTGGGCGGAGTCAGAGTCTTGGGCGGAGTCAGAGTCTTGGGCGGAGTCAGAGTTTTGGGTGGAGTCAGAGTCTATGGCGGAGTTCAGAGTCTTGGGCGGAGCCAGTCTTGGGCGCAGTCAGTCATTTGCTAGTATGGTTAGTCGGCATTGCCCAGTGGTATGGTCTGTAGTTTTTTTTCTCGATTTTTGACTCCAATGTCATGGGATTCAATGTCAAGATCGACAACAACCGACATGGGGGTCAGGGCTATCAATATAATTTTTTCTTTGATTTTTAGAATAATTTTTGGATTTGTTTGCTGTGTTTCATTATTTTCAATGATTGTGGGGGTGCTCTGTGTTGGGGTGGGGGTGTTGGTTAGGGTGAGGAGGGGAAGGTATATTACTGTTATATGATCCTCGATTTGTAATTTTTTTATATTTTTTTGCTATTTTTTATGATTGTAGTTGGGTGGTTGGGAGGGGGCGACATGATCATGGGTTTGGGTGAGATGAGGATTAACGTTCAGATGATGTGATTGATTGGAGGGGGTCAGTCTTCTGCTGGATGTGATGCTGGAGATACCTCCAGAAATGCAATTTTTTAAAATAGATTTTAAAAATATTTTTTAAAATTATTTTTAAAAATTTGAGATGAAGTTTTTTTTTTAATGTATAGAATTTGTAACTTTCTTTTCAATTTTTGGATTTTAAAGTTTTTTTTGGGTTCAAGGTTATCCAAGGTCGCAGACATGGGGTTAAGATCAAGGTCACCCAGATCTAAAATGATGGTTGGTTGATGTCATAACATGGTGGCCGGTCGGTTCCAGCTCCGATACCCCATCCCTTTATGACAGAGTGGGCATAATCATTCTTCTGTTATCGTAAAGCAAATTAACATTCGATATGTATTGCACATACCACATAAAGTGGAATTCGTATCTTACCTGCTCATTTAACAAGAAACCACAAAACATAAAGAGCATGTGAACTTGTTAAATCTGCCATTGAATCCTTGAAAGTGTCCGCCAGGTTTTTAACAACCATACTGCGATCAGGTGTTGATAGCTTCTTGTACCAGTTATGTGAGTGTGACTATATCCATCTGTTAAGTCAAGAAGTCGTGGTACAGTCTTAGACGAAGTTTTGGGTGCTGATGGAAAATCTACCGCATCTACTTGGCCTGTCTCATATAAGTTGGCAAGATTCTGACAGTCAATGAGTGGCAAATTGATGTATACGAAACCAACAAATTGCCATTTACAAAATCCTGTATCAGCTGATGCACGTACATACAAAAGTTTATATTTTCTGTTGGCTATTCTGGGTGCACTGCCGAGGCACATTAGACAAGCAGAAAATATGCGGTAAGAAAGATTTCCTAGATTAATTAATACATTTTATTTTACGTGGTCACAAAACAGTGGTTGTTAGTGTTACAAACTAAACTTCGTGATAAAGTAGTAATTTATAGGTGTTCAAAATGAAATGCACAATAAAACGATCCATATCCACATGAAATGTAACTTCAAAACCTTTATCACGTCTCCAACCATGCTTTCCATACATACTATATATTAATTCCAAAAGCATAGAGAAATATTGCATAATATAGTTGATTTATTTTTATAATAATTTGTTCAAATATATTTCAAATTCGTGTCGTTCCGAGTCAGTAATAGAATAGCAGTCAACTTTTAAAAAGACGGGATCAAGGGGAAGTCCGTGCTGCTATCTGTTCAGCAATGCAAACAGCTCAGCCATCGCCCTGTCATGCAGTGCGCGCCATCTGTCCTCTCTTTCCCGAAGCATTACCAGCCAGAAAATAATGGCTTTAGTATGTGATATATAACAAATTTACGAACAGATACCCATAGTTTTATTTTTCCGCGAGCTCTGCATAATTTTTAAAGTACAGTAGAACCTCGATTAACCGTCACCCTCGGGACCGGGACCATGACGGATAACCGAATAGACGGATAACAGAAATAATAATAGCGCCGCTACAACTTAGCACCTAGACAGTGTTTGGCGTGGCAACATCGCAATTCACTGCCTTGCATGTTATAACGGCGCCATTGTAAGTCCTAATTGTGATGATTGCTGCGCAGTACTTAATGTGAAATGATTTTAAAAGAGAAAAAACAAAACCACGCCAGTTCAAGTGGAAAATACTTTATTAAAATATTTTATTAAGAAAACAATGAAATATCAACTATACATGTACGTACTGTACTCTAAAAACTTACGTTACCGGTACAGTATTTAGTTTTTAAAATAATCCGTCATTTTCTTTTGTTTCTTTCCCCGTCGAGCTTTTTGGGCGGCCATGTTTCTGATTTTTCTGAGAAGAAGCACCTGGATCCCGGTAGCCTCCTCTTGACGCTCGAACCAGTCAATGCACTGTGTTAACATCGATTCCCGAAGACTTACCCACTTTCCTGGGTTGTTATCAAGCGCCGGTTCAGCTTCTTCCACGTCTTCATGATCACCACCGCCATCAAGTTGCAAAACATTGGAAACAATTTCATCATCACTCAAGATTTGAAAGCCTCCATCCTGATTGTCACTGTTTAACCAGTCTGTCACTTCTTGAGTTGATAAAGTTTCATCTATCAGTCCGTTGTTACAAAGCTGCACTATTTCGTCAACACTGACAGGCTCATGTTCTGCAGATTCCTCAGTAGAAGGTTCAGGCCATAATTTATTCCAAGCGTTCTTCAGGTTTGTTGCCGTGAGATCTGACCACGCGTTGGCAACATTAAAAATTGCATCCTTGATGTTGTATGTTCTCCAAAACTCCTTAACCGTTGTAGCGTCGTCAGAAGACAGCAAACTTTCAATAAAAGCCTTCCTGTAGCGTCGCTTCATGTTCTCAATCACACCCTGGTCCATGGGCTGAATGAGAGGTGTTGTGTTTGCAGGAAGAAAGAAACACTTTATTTTACCGTCATCACTTTGAAGTTCATTGTAAGGGTGGGAAGGGGCGTTGTCCATGAGCAACAATGCTTCCTGTGGTAATTTCTTCTCTGCAAGATGAGCTCTTACTTGGGGAACAAACACTTTGTGAAACCAGTCGAAAAAAATCGTTTGGTCCATCCAAGCGTTTTTTTGAGCATAGTAATTTACTGGTAAAGCGTTCAAATTCAAATTTTTAAATGCACGGGGTTTTTTAGATTTTCCTATCACTGCTAAGGGTAATCTATGATTGCCTGTGGCATTTGCACACACCATTGCAGTGATTCGATCTTTTTGGATCTTAAAACCTGGAGCAGATTTTTCTGAGAATGAAGCCAGTGTCTTTTGTGGCAGAGCTTTCCAGTTAAGTCCAGTTTCGTCACAATTATACACTTGTTCCCTACTGAGATTAAGATCGTACATTTTTGCAGTAAATTCTGCTCTAAAGCCCTCTACAACAGCACTGTCTGAGCTAAGTTTTTCGCCGGTAATGTCCAGTTGTCGAATGCCGTGACGAAACTTAAACTTTTCAAGCCATCCCATGCTGGCTTTGAAGGTTGGGTCGCCATCTAGTTTTTTGTTCATGTCCATCGCCTTCGTCACTATAATGGGTCCAGAAAGGGGTATCCCTTGGCTTCGGGCTTGAACGAACCACTGATAAACAGCACTATCGAGTTGTTCAAATTTTGCTGGTCTCATTGTTTTTCTAGTCTTGACATCTCCATCTGTGTTTTGCATTTTTGATACGTGTTCCTCAATTTTATCTGCATCACGTTTTAAATCATTTACGGTTGTTCTTGCAACACCATAAATCTGAGCCAGACTTGTAGCTGTTTCACCTTTCTTCAATCGTTTAATAATTTCTAGTTTTTTGTCGAGTCCCAAAACCACACGTTTCCGTTTCTCAGCCATAACAGAAGAGCAACCCACACTACGTATAAACAGCACTGTCAACAATAAACGGTAAAGCACGAACACTAGTAGGCACTGCACTCGAAATCGGCAAAAACTTCGGTTCACTGTAGTAAGCCACGCACCGTACTGAACTGAAACAGTAGCAGTGGAATGCAGAAGACAGTGTAAGGGGGGGTGGGCGCGCAAACCCAAGGTCACTGCCCTTGCTGCCAATGACTCACGCACAGTGCAGGTGTGCAGTACAGTCGTCACTACTCATCATAGAGCCTCGACAGACGATCCGGCTCGGCGCTGACGCGGAAACATACAATTTTATTGCGCTAGCGGGGTGGCGGTTATTAGAGACTGACGGTTAAAAGGGTGATGGTTAATCGAGGTTCTACTGTAACATATATTTCATGTACAATGATTTTGAGTACTAGTAATTTCTATTCGGCCGGTAATCGTTCGTCTACGTAAATTATATGCCATATTATTCTCCCGAAAACCCATTTCCTTGTTTCCGTTTTGTTACTATATTGTATTAATAAAACGAAGAAAGTGGAACATGCGTGAATAGTTTTTAAGAAATTCTTATGTAATGCNGCGTGAATAGTTTTTAAGAAATTCTTATGTAATGCCACGTCACATATTTCCAACTCGAACTGTTTAGTATCAGTAATAGCAGAATTACTGCATTGCAATCAATAGTCGTTGGTGGGTTGTTGGAGAACATAAGTGCATTGTCAATCAAATTTCCCGAATTACTTTTAGTTCCAGTTATATTAGATATGATGTCCAAAGTGTGATAATAGCTACAACTACCATCTCGCAAATGTTAATTCAAATTCGCTGTCTCGGATAAATTAAAAAGGAGTTAGCAATTATTTAATTTTTTGCAAGGTTTCGTATTTTCACTTTTACATTCTATGAATTTTTTTTAGACAGATATCAGTCTTAAAATATATTAAAATTTGTTTTGCATTACAGTACAATGGCAAGTGGATTAGCTGACAGCATGTTTATAACAAATACAGCATCCACTTGATACACCAGCTGATGGCGAAAGGATACATAAATGAAAAGTTAACATTGGCGTTACTTTCGCCGAATTGTCAAAATATTGCCAAGTTACATGAGACAGAGAGTACTATGGAATGTATTTTCATTTTTCTTGTACAAAAGCGACATTGTCGAATGAATATTGAATATATGCGCCATTCCCTTGAAATGTCGTGTTTTCATATTATGCTATGATACATTTTCATAATGCGGTAGTTCGTTGCAACTTATAGAAATTCCAAGGCTAGGCAGAAGGTTTGCAAGTAGCTTTCAGCCATATTGCCGATGAACATAACCCTAACCCCCTTCAACAATGGGAATATGAAAGACCTTGGCAGACAAGCAGAGACGATAGCTTGGCTGATAGCAGCGCACTTTATGGCAGTATCTTGTGCGCTCTTTTCTTTCGAAATGACCAACTCCATAAAACACTTGAGTATGTGTTTGGGACTTCGTCCATGCAAATTAAAATTCGTTTTACTAAGGAACACATTACAGTCAGACACTTTGGTGCTTGTGTTGTTAGGAGACCCCACCATCTCCTTTTTCTCATCTATTAGATTTTAAAGTATAATTATCATATCTGACCTCTCTTATTTTGTTTATAGAATCGTCTCTTGTAAGGCATTAATATATTTTGAATGTCTGGAATAATTCTCTTGAGTAACTTAAAGTGCCTCCTCCTTAATGTTTTATTAACATAACATAAATTGTAATTTTATTTTAGAAATGGTCCCAGTTATTTTATTGGCAACTTAAGCTATTATGAAATCCCCCCCCCCCC
>NQII01004652.1:79026-117543 GCA_002778355.1 Clitarchus hookeri
ACGCCCACAGCCACCCCTCGTGTTACGATACATTGTCACACATCTGTCCGCTACCGTTACGTAAATCAATAATCAAAGTCAATGTCTAGTTATTTTACCTTAAAAATTATTTTCTTGATATTAAAAAAAATTGTATTTGTATAATTTTGAAACCATAATAGCAAACATCACCGCAGCTTGCTTACGTAACCAGTAAGAACTATCTTACACCAGGCTGTGAGTTACGAGGAAACATGGCGACATGTTTCTGTCGCTCGCGACTGATCCAGGGTGCCGGTGCTGGCGCAATACATGTTGCCCGACCGACCATACATACTCTAGAGTGTCAAGCTTGGGCGAGTTGAGGGGATTTGATCACGAGTCTTGGAGGCAGTGACATTTAGAGGTTCGACTGCCCCGGAGGAGCTCATGGGAGCATGAGAGAGTGGTATTGGCCTAACTGGGCCACACCATAGTCTTTTTATTTAGCTTTTGTTAGAATCAAACTGCTGTTCAATTATTTGGTGTAAGTAAACTCATCAGGGAGTAAGTTTTTAAGTTCTGTTTAAAGTCAGCGGTCCTCTATTCCATTATTCTAACTTAGAACTGAGTAGATTTTGGTCATTTAAAAGCAATAGTTAGATTAAGATTCCTGTTGGAATTAATGGGAAAAGTATTTATTAAATTCAAGTCTCACTCTCAGTTTCAGAACCTATTAATTGGAAATGGGCATTCCATTCCCCATTTCGAGAGATATTATTTGTGGGCGCCACCGCAAACTTAATCATGAATATTAAATGGGAAACCATTCCTTGTCACAGTATTTGGCTAAGGCGAAAACTTTGGCAAGCATTAGTCTTCTGTAACACTTGTAACCAGTATTACATATTAGACGACATTTCTGTTGAATTTCCTTTGGTGTGGAGAGNTTAGTCTTCTGTAACACTTGTAACCAGTATTACATATTAGACGACATTTCTGTTGAATTTCCTTTGGTGTGGAGAGATGCCAATGAGCCAGGTGACACGAAGAATAATCGCAGTTTAATTTTCTTTGTCTCTTGGATTTGTGTTACATTTACACTGAGGCGGCAAAAGTCATGGGATACCTTCTAATATCGTGTCGAACCTCCTTTTGCCCGGCGAAGTGTAGAAACTCGACGTGGCATGGACTCAACAAGTCGTTGGAAGTCCCCGGCAAAAATATTGAGCCATGCTGCCTCTATANTTAGTCTTCTGTAACACTTGTAACCAGTATTACATATTAGACGACATTTCTGTTGAATTTCCTTTGGTGTGGAGAAATGCCAATGAGCCAGGTGACACGAAGAATAATCGCAGTTTAATTTTCTTTGTCTCTTGGATTTGTGTTACATTTACACTGAGGCGGCAAAAGTCATGGGATACCTTCTAATATCGTGTCGAACCTCCTTTTGCCCGGCGAAGTGCAGAAACTCGACGTGGCATGGACTCAACAAGTCGTTGGAAGTCCCCGGCAAAAATATTGAGCCATGCTGCCTCTATANCATGGACTCAACAAGTCGTTGGAAGTCCCCGGCAAAAATATTGAGCCATGCTGCCTCTATAGACGTCCATAATTGTGAAAGTGTTGCTGGTGCAGGAGTTTGTGCACAAACTGGCTTCTCGATTATGTCACATAAATGTTCGATAGGATAAATGTCAGGTGATCTTGGTGGCCAAATCATTCGCTGGTATTATCCAGAAAGTTCTTCAAACCAATCGCGAACAGTTGTGGCCCGGTGACATGGCGCATTGTCATCCATAAAAATTCCATTGTTGTTTGGGTACATGAAGTCCATGAATGGCTGCAAGTGGTCTCCAAGTAGCTGAACATAACCCTTTCCAGTAAATGATCGGTTCAGTTGGACCAGAGGGCCCAGTCAGTTCCATGTAAACACAGCCCACACCATTATGGAGCCACCACCAGCTTGCACAGTTCCTTGTTGACAACTTGGGTCCATGGATTCGTGGGGTCTGCGAATCACTCGAACCCTACCATCAGCTCTTACCAACTGAAATCGGAATTCATCTGACCAAACCACGGTTTTCCAGTCGTCTAGGGTACAACCGCTGCAGGTTATGTCGTGCTGTTGTTAGTAAAGGTACTCGAGTCGGTCTTCTGCTGGCATAGCCCAGTACAGGCAAAGTTCGCCTCACTGTCCTAACGGACACATCCGTCGTACATCCCACATTGATTCCTGCGGTTATTTTACGCAGTGTTGCTTTTCTGTTAACACTGACCATTCTGCANCGCCGCACTGTCCTGACGGACACGTCCGTTGTACATCCCACATTGATTCCTGCGGTTATTTTACGCAGTGTTGCTTTTCTGTTAACACTGACCATTCTGCGCACACGTCGTTGGTCTCTGTCATTAAGTGCAGGTGGTCGGCCACTGCGTTGTCCACGGTGGGAGGTTATGCCTGAAATTAGGTATTCTCGGCACACTCTTGACACTGTGGNACGTCGTTGGTCTCTGTCATTAAGTGCAGGCAGTCGGCCACTGCGTTGTCCACAGTGGGAGGTTATGCCTGAAATTAGGTATTCTCGGCACACTCTTGACACTGTGGATCTCGGAATGTTGAATTCCTTAACCATTTCCGCAATGGAATGTCCCATGCGTCTAGCTCCAACTACCATTCCGCGTTCAAAGTCTGTTAATTGCCGTCGTGCGGCCATAATCATGTCAGAAACCTTTTCACATGAATCACTTGACTACAAATGAAAGCCCAACCAATGCACTGGCCATTTATACATTTTGTACGCGATACTACTGCCATCTGTATATTTGCATATTGCTATCCCATGACTCTTGTCACCTATGTGTACATTGTGTGCAAAATTATGAATTACCTACTTCATTTAAATTTTATATGGTTCCTCCTACCAATCCAATCAAACTTTCATGGTGTCTAAATGTGGTATTTTCATGATCCCCATTCCATACGAAGTTAGGAATATTAATCACAGGTGGTATAAATGTTATTCCTGTGTGCGCGCAATGTTCCATGGGACTACCGTCTCCCTGGGATCGACTTTGTTTTCTTACAATTATTGTAATAAAGAATCATTAGCGAATCTGTGATGGCAAAGTGGGCGACGTAATACAGTAGTGTTTTATGTTCTTTTGTTGCAAATTATGTGCTGAGAACTGAGAGCATTTCATTTCAGAAATATTTGCGGTGCAGATTCTTTAGCAAAAGCTTTGTCTGCGAGTGTATTTGCAAGGTTAAGGGGAGAATACAGCTCTGTTTGTTTATCGATTTATAAATAAGAAGGCATCAAGAAAATTAATTATTTTGTGTAGAATTGAGGGAGGTTGTTGGAAAATATGTAATTCTTAATTTGAACTCTTCAGATATTATTCAAAGGTATTGTGATCTTATTTGTATCACTCTGTGATTTTATAAATTACCATCTTAACATAATAAAATAAAATTGTTTGTAAAGTTTAAATCAATTTTATTTATATATAACTTGACAAATACTTATCTAGTAGGATTGGATGAATGCTGGATGTTTATATAATCAATAATAATAATAATAAACTCACCTAAAAAATTCGTAGACACAGTCGATGTTTTTGGGGTAATAGCCTGGGTGAAAGGGAGTATGTATGCTGCCTCGCCTGGATGCTACGCGAGTATAGCAAGGGACATGCCCCTGGCCATTGTTCACGTCCGACACAAGCGGCTCCTGGAACAGCCCGACACAGTCCGTCAGCACGCTGTACCTGATCCGGTAGCGGTAAAGAGACATTGCGCTGAGGCGCGGCTCGTTCGAGCTGTGGAAGATGAATCGCATGGCTCTAGAACCCGGTTGAAACAGGTAATAGACTGCAACAGTCACCAGAACAACAGAAGAAGATGCTTTAACAATAAAATGGCCACTCGAATGCGAATGTACCATAAAATAGGACATGTTTAATTTTGTCATCTTTTCTATAAACCCAATACATCTGATCATCTAGAGATGCTTATTGTACTTGACTGGCATTAGGAGAATGGGGAACTGATTAAGCCCTAGCTAAAACATCTTTTTTTTTGTTTGCATCACTAAATGGTTGTTCAGGGAAATATGTTTGCCTGGAGTAAATATATTAGAAAATAGTTCCACTGTTTCTTCTGCTTAAAAAATAACCAACTAATGGAAAATAATTTTTAACATTTTTCCACTTATCAAAAAATCATTGATCCTTTGATTGAAAACACTAAAAAAATACTATATATACTATACCAGATGCAATCAAACAAATGGCAATACACACGAGAGTGGGGGTAGATGAGCACACATGGAGCATATTGGAATGGATTGTGAACCGGCTAACGGCAGTGGCAGTGTGCAAGGGCGGGTGTGTATCTCATTGTACTTGGTGCACTAACCAGCCTGTGTGCAGTTCAGAGCGACTGATAACACTACTCAGTACTGCACAGTCTCAGTATCTGCGTATCTCCACTTCCTCACAACTTGTTGCTGGAATACTTGCAGAGTGTTCTTATACAGATGAAAATATTCTGCCTGTATATATTTCCGATTGTGCGACTTCCTTCTTCTTTTCCTTTTCTCCCCACAGAGCATAGTTTCCCGGGGTTTCCTCTTGTTTTGAATCCTTTTTCATTTTACGAAGAAATAGTTTTTATCTGCCATCTGGGGTAACACTAACAGCAGATATTTTATTTCGCTACGAGTTAATGTTATTTTTTGGATCCCCTTCTTATCGAAAGTGTTTAGGTTATTGCAGATGTTTTCGGCATGGGCCGATGATCTTGTAGCCAGTCATGTCCACCCAACGACTGATTTGTTGCCCAAAACAAAAAAAAAGAGACAGTTATCCATAGTCAGTAAATAATTTGTTGGCAAGATGTACAAAAAGTTGTTGTTTACGTCACATAATACTCTTGCCATACGAAAGATTTTGAATAGAACTATAAAGTTTTCCAGAAAAGAAATGTGATGTATGATTTAATATTAACCCTTATCCTTGTTATTTACGTAGCTATTCGAATACCCCAACTTTGAAGGTCTATAATATCAAAACCAAACAACCTACAACCTTGATTGCCCAATCAAATGAACCATGGAACCGTGAGGTTTGTTGACCGTACATTCGTAAATGCTCAATGTGACCACCACGAGCGGCCCGAACGACTTCTACGCGATAATAAAACTCGTTCCACACTCTTGTCAGCATGTCCGGTGTTAAGGTTTGGATGGCGTTCGTAATTCTCATTTTGTGGTCGTCCCATGTTAAACCGGCAATAGTGGACGAAACACTTGATCCTTTATGTACCCCCTTAGAAAAAAAATGCACGGGGTAAGATTCGGGCTTCTTGGGAGCCAGTGATGAAGAGCCTGGTCACCAGCTGCTCCTCGACCAATCCAGCGTTTCGGCAACCTCTCGTTCAGGTATCCGCGAACAGCTAGGTGCCAATGGGGTGGCGCACCATTCTGCTGGAAAATGAAGTCCCCGCCGCCTCTTCTAACTGAGGAAACAACCACTCTGTAAGCATTTCCAAATAAGGGATTCCAGTAACAGTGGGCTCGTGAAAAAAGAAAGGGCCGAAAACAGTGTCTTTGGATACTGCGCAAAACACGTTCACTTTGGGGGAAGTGCGCTCGTGTTCAGTGGTTTCATGTGGAGGCTCCTGACCCCATATCCGCACGTTGTGCCGGTTCACCTTACTAACTGTATGGAACGTCGCTTCATCGCTAAAAACCAGCTATGGCATGAAGGCATCGTCTGCCTCGTTCTGGGCAAGAACGAACGCGCAGAAATCACGTCTCAGTTCTTTATCCCTTTCGGCAAAAGCCTGTACAAGCTGTAACCTGTGTGGTTTGTACAGCAATCGCTTGCAGCAGCACTGTCCATACCGTCGATGGAGAGATTTGCAGTTCCCGACTAGCTTGCCAAGTTGATTTTCTCGGACAGAGAACGAACGCTTGTTGAATCCGTTGCACATTCTCTTCGGACATACGCAGCCGCCTGGAACGTTTGCCTTTGCAAAGGCACCCTGTGATATGTAACTGACGAAATCAACGTACGACACTCCACTTATCGGGAGGACAACGTCCGTATTTGCGACGGAATCCACGTTGAACAATCGTAACCGATTCAAATTTAACAAACTGAATAACACAGAACGCCTTCAGTTGTTCCGTCGCCATCGTGATTCGGACTAACAAACAACCCACACTCATAGTACGACGACAGACGCTCCCAGTGTCATCTCTCGGCATATAAAGGAAACATCAGACCGTCTCCTTCACATTGACGTGTCGAATGCGAGCTCTCTAACCCCTCACCTCCTCAAACCGAGAGTTACGAACGTCATCTAAACAGTAACACCGGGTATGCTGACAAGAGCGTGAAACGAGTTTGACTATCGTGTAGATGTCGTTCGGGCCGCTCACGGTGGTCACATCGAACATTTATTATATATATACTGAAGAGCCAAAAACAACTGGTATAGGCGTGTGTATGCAAATAACAGAGGTATGGAACCAATCAGAGTAACGCGATGCGGTCGGCAGCTAGATCGGTTACTGCTGCTACAATAGCAGGTTATCAAGATTTAAGTGAGTTTGAACGTGGTGTTATAGTCGGCGCACGAGAGATGGGACATAGCATCTCCGAGGTAGCGATAACATTTGGATGTTCGCGTACGACCATTTCACGAGTGTACCGTGAATAACGGGAATCCAGTAAAACATCACATCTTCGATATCACTGCGGCCGGAAAAAGATCGTGAAAGAACGGGACAAACGACGACTGACTAGAATCATTAAACGTGACAGACGTGCAACCCTTTCTCATCTTGCGACACTTCTGCGTGCTCGTGGTGGCCCTACTCGATATTAGGCAGGTGTACCAGTTTTTTTGGTTCTTCGGTGTGTGTGTGTATATATATAAATGAGTTTCTAACTGTAGAGTTGTGGCTAAAAAGTAAAAAAAATTACACCATCAGTGAACCTAATGCCAATTCATGACTTTGATGTAATAATTAAAGCAGGAGGAGTACATTCCTACCTTTCTTCCTGTAATATACTCTTGTCTACCTAGAAATCTAGATCCCAGCTTCCATTGACTTGTCATTTTGTATCAATGAGAGGGTACCTAAGGGTGCCCACGTTTCTGTCGCGGAGGTAGTACATAACAGTTTCACTTCATTGTCCTGTTTTATGTGTTTCTGTACCAAGGAAAATTTCTTCAGAATAGTGCATGTCTAGTTGCTCTGAAAGCTCTTAATTCGTCAAGTGTGTCACGGAAATGTTTCATATTATTTATTAGAAGATTTCTTCTTTTTGTTATCCTCGATGGCAGATCAAAGATTCTGGCCAGGCTTCGCTAATTATCTCTAACTTGTGTATCTTCCAGCTCAACTGGCCAGTTTACTGTGTCTGTTTGGAAGGACAGCTGTAGGTGGCACACCAATCTCCTGTAAGCTGACGTTGTAGGCACTGTAGGGTTTTCTCCTCAGCTTCGTCCTTATTGAGAGTCAAGGAAGTCTCCAGTGAGTTGTAATTGTAAGGAGCGTTCTAAGTCATATCAGAGTGCTCTGATGACTTATCTTTAGCAACAACTTTCCTAGGGGCCTAGATAAATTCCGAGTGGTTTTCTAATGGTTTGTAACTATAAAAACTAAACTGTTTTGTTTGTGGATTGTGGATTGTTTTCCACATAGTTATAATCCAGTAGTATATCTAACTATAATCTGTGCCATACGGCTAGAATCAAAATACAGCATATCAATGTGTGTAGCAGNAGATGCCAAAGAGGTATAGAGTCATGTGAATAAATGTGATGTACATAACTAGAATCAAAATACAGCATATCAATGTGTGTAGCAGTAACTAGTGTTTTCTTGCATTACTGATATATTGCTTAATTTATTAATGCTCACAGGCTAGTTGGTGTGGAAGATCGACTATAGTTCCAAATACCACGGTACAAGTTTAATAGATTTCTTGCGAAGCTATATTTATTTATTCCAGTACTGCTTAAATACCGTCATTTAACAAAGTGTGAAATGTCTATTTCGCACCATAACACCAACTGTTAAATTAACTATTGAAGAAAATTAAATATTACACCGACATGCACATCTGATCTCTACTAGCAGCAAAATAAAAAATTAAAATAAAATATTTAACCATTTTCTTTTAGCATGCTGAATTTACAACCGATTAAACTGATTGGCAACTCAGTAAATAAGGCTGGCTTCTCATTGTTCTGGTCCTAATGGTATGGTCGATGAATCCTGTGTTTGTAAGATGATGACATGAAGGAACACTCCTTGGAGATCTTAATAAATATCAGAACATGCAAAAAAATTAACTGTAGGCCCCGTGTTAGTTACAAAAAATATGCATTATGGCTAATTTATTATAGTAAAATACACTCTTTACTTAAAATATTTAGGAATGCAGCTATATCGTGTGAAGTGTGTGTTGCTCCTTCGCGATACCTGGGCTGCCTCGGCAAGCTGGCAACAATAAATTACACATATTTCCATTCAAATTTAATCCTGTGACACTGTGTGGGGGTACTTACATGTAGTGGCCGTCAAGTTGCCGCAATGCCTGCTGCTTCCCTCAGGAACACACGAGCTCATGACAAACCAGTCAGAGAGGCAGAAGTCTCCGTCATCCGACGTCTTCAGTACGTGGAACGTCTCAGCTGAAACCAAAATACATCTTACTGTTGACGTTCATACGTACCGCAAATAAAAAACTTGACACACAATTGTCGATGTGTCGTAAACATTATATTTTATTTTGTTCTCATAGCTAGGGCGATCTGTTTTTAGAGAGAATATTTATGCTCAGACTGCATTTCTCTGTGTGAGAAGACATTTTTTGCTTGAATGGGCCAATCACAAAAATGTTTCCCAGGCACTGAGTGTCCGTGATTGGCTGGCAGACATCTAAGACACGTGCGAGTTAAATTCATGCAACCGCGATATTGGTTCTTAACTAATGTGTTTTGGAGTACAACTAGCCGCGGTATATTTTCGCACTCCAGTTGACTACTAATACCATTCATTTAAACACATATTATGATGTTCAAACTGTTTTTAACTTTTATGAAAGGCTTAAGAATTACAAAAATGGTAATATGAAGACTACTGGCAGTCAGTCATAATACACAAGTCCCACGTCGATCACATAAAAATATTATATATATAGTACGCATACCTGTTCACACAGAGAAATGTTTGAAATAATGGAAATGTTAAATAAGTCGTTTCAGCAAAAAAATTTAAATGTTTCCCTTGAGTGCAGATACTGTGATTTTTCCAAAAATATTTACTGTAATAAACTTTTTATTTGGTTGGCAGACCGAAATCGGAATTTTTGTTCATCAGATGTGTCAATCACTAATTTAGAAGGACAGGTTTGGACACTTGCATGTAAAGCTAGCCCCCTTAGTGACAATGTGAGTTCAAAAATAGGCCTAATCGTAACACTGTAAGTGCATCTGCTCTGGTAACTTTCCCAATGCAAAATACAAAATTTTCAACACAAACATATTGGGAAAGTTTAGACAGAGATTGTGTCAGCAGAAGTGTAACCAAATATACCTGACAGGAGCTCGTGGCAGTATAGCTGCCTAATGCATACATAAAACAAAGCATCCAGCACAGGGGCCCAAACAATCTATCATTTTCACCAACAAAAGAAGAAGAACGGAAAACAAATCATAGTCGTAGTATAATATCGACGGAAGTAGCTACTATCGTAGAAGACAGGGAGGGCCATTTCCTATACCCGTAATCATATGAACACTTTGAGTTGTTGTCCGACCCCGATACGCTTCAATGGCGCTGAAGACTGTTGGAGTTGGTTGGTTTATAAATCCATTATATTACGGTACTCTATTTATCACAAAAATATCACGAAAATAAATTTATTGTGATTATTAAAAAAAACTGTAGGACTTAATAACTGACTACAAATAGTGAAATATAAATTGTCAACTTTAATTGAATCGTAATTTGTTAAGACGGCATTAGTCAACATTTTAGTTATTTTCATGTTATTAACTTTTCAAATAATAAAGTTGTAGAGCTGTAGTTTGGTGTTAAAACGGCATACGTCACCTGCTTCCATCCGCACACAGGGGGTGGATAAATATTGTGTTTTGTGTTAAAATGGCGTTTGTCCAGGGGCTGATTCTGAGCGCCTCGCGTCGCAATGTTCGATCGAAGAGTAACTGTATACTTCGTTGGCCAGCGATTCTTTAGTAAAGGCCATACACCATTTATCTTCGCTTATTGATGACATCATTGCATTCAGTATGATTACGAATGTCAATTGTCTGTTTTGCTCCTCGTATAAAGGGATTTTTTTTTTATTCTAAACTATTCTCTTTGGTAAGCCATACCGAATTAAACACTGGCTTAATTTATTTTTAGATTTAAAGTTAAAATTTGAATCAAGGTTTTTAAGTTCTATTGCAACAAAATTAAAAACAAGATAAAAATTAAATTGTAATGGCCATGGCTTTCTATGTTTATGTGTAAGGTCAATTTTTTAATTAACTTTCAATTCTTATTATTATACTTAACTTAGGGATTGCATGTGTTACTTTATTCATACTTTTGGGAGGTTTTCTATTTTATTTTTGGGGAAAAAGGGGAGGATCCCCTGTAAAAAAAACCCTGATGCTATGTTTGTTTTTAATATTTATTCTGTGGTGCTGAAGGCACACATTGTTTCAATTAATATGGTGAATTTTTCGACTTGAGATTTGGCGGTTTTAAGTCTTGTGGTTGCTGCTGTGATTACTGGCATGATGGGGCGGATAATGTCCAAGAAGGTTTGGACTTCCTTAATTAACTCCGTGAGTTCGTTTGTAGTATGTTGCACTGTTGTGTTGAGGTATGGGAGTTTCGGTGCTGGGGCGTTCAGGCAATTGAATTGCTGTTTGTGAGTTATTAGATCCTGTTGTGGTGTTTGTTCTTGTTGCTGCTTGTGAGTTATTAGATACTGTTGTGATGTTTGTTCTGGTTGAGGCTTTCTTGGTTTCGGTGTCCTGGGTGCTACAATTTTGTAGCGTTGTAGGTGGTGGGTTCTTGGTGCTGCTGTTGTGTTTGTAGTTGTGGTTGTTCTTGCTGGTGGAGGTGGGAAATTGCTAATTGTATTTACTGGTGGTGCTGGGGTTGGTATCCATGCTGTCGGTTGAGAAATTCGGGTTTTTATAAGTTCTTATTTTTCCTGTTGCTTGGGGCATTGTTTGTCACCGGCCACATGGTTGCCTCCTCTGTTAGGGCATTATTTTGTTTGGTTTGGCGTTATTGGGCACTCCTCTAAGGGGTGTTGCCGTGAGCACTGTGGGCATTTGATGGAGCGATAGCAGTTTGTTGCCACGTGGCCCTAGCATTGGCGTACTCGGCATCTTTTCGAGGTGAGTGGCTTGTATTGCTCTGTGGTGGCGAGATAGTGGAGGATTTGTCTCGTTGCATAAAATCAAAATGCACTGTTACGAGCCTTATCTTGTCAGGCTTTCACTTTCGGAAGGAAGTTTCGAATACCTATTCGACACTTAACCCAAGATCTTGCTTCAGTGATAGTCATACAAAGTGTCTTTGGATTAGGTCGACAGGCGTTTGAGGCCACGATGTGATTGGTTGTGTATCGATTTTTTGAATATTGCCCTTCGAACTTGGGGTGGCATGCAAGATATTGCGGTATCACAGACCAGCTCCATGCCTCTTTCATAATTGAAGAGCAAAAATAATTAACAGTCTTCTTCCTCGTGCATGCGCAATTGCAAACTCTTTTATGCAAACCACGATACTCATCTTACATCTTATCCGTGCTTTGTTATAGCCGATATTCGGCAATACACGGACAATCGTGTTGCCTCCATGTTAAAATCTAACAATAATATCTAGCATTAGCAACACAATAAAACTGTATTTTACTCTTACTCACAACACATCACGCTACGGATAGTACTGCGAGTTTGTTTTCAGTAATTTGACATTGAATCGCGTTTCCTCATTCCTTCCCTAGAGGCAGCGGGATTAAAGACTTTCGAGCCATGCGACAAGCCATCGGGAAACGTAATATTAAAATTCTGCAACAAAAAAATTATTTACGCTAAAATAACATTAATGCGGCACCCTATTTTACCTGAATTTTAACAATACATTATTTTTTCTTTATTTTCGTTCCTGGCAGCATAAAATCCAACAAGATGTCAAACTTTGTACATTTTAAGAAGCAAATCCTAATACCAGCACTTTATGATCACTGAATGTTATTTGTTGTTTAGGAAATTATGGCATAAACTTCACTACAAATACCCAATAATAACAATACGAGGCGAGGCTGTTAGGTATCAGGACTGGACACCCCTGCGTCTGTAGCTTCGTGAGGAGCACAGCGGACATAGTGCAGGTGTTCTCGATGTTTCTGGAGTAAACAATCCTCTGCCAATATTACTGCGTGGTTTAGTTAGCCTCTGGGGCGTGTTCAAGAGAAAGTAGTAGTTGTATAATAATACCAGGATCGTGTTTAGTGTAAAAACGGAGCAGCGCATAAACCTGAAATTTCTTGTGAAATAAAAAATGTTCTGATGGAGTGTTAGAAAGTGTGAAAGGTTGTGTATAGCAACAGTGCCGCTCCGCATGACTCACACAGTTGCCAGAGGTGGACAGTATTCTGGTAGTGGATGGTTACATTTCAAGGGCTCAGGTGCTAACACCATACTGTAACATTCAATGTGGCCAGGGCTAGCAAAGTGTATCTGCAGTAAAATTAAACCGACGAATCAATTGTAAAATATCGCGAGTCTCTCTGTATCGATAGGTTGAGTGTTGTAAGTTACATTGTCGAACACTACCGTGTTGCAACACTTTCCTTCGCACACCTCGGCCGTCCTTTTATCACGCATGTACACGTGAGTGTTTGAAAGGCACAAACGTTTAAGTAAAAGTCGAGATGGTGGACGATAATGAACATACAGTTAGTTCTATAATTTCAAAAACTGATTGATATACGAGATGTGTTTAAAAAAAAAGTGACTTCGCAAATTTCGAGGGCTACTTACATTCGATTATCGATTGTTTTTTATTGTTATGTTGGTACACATGTCCCCAACATATGTTGACATTATCAGTCATTTTGCATTGTTAGTTTGTTTGTGACATATATAAAGGTTAGACGTGTTTTGGCGTGCTTGGCGGTTTTTTGCTATCGCAAACAATGGATCAAAGAATCTGTATTAACAACACCGTAATCATGCCTCGGCCACCGTATTCACCGGACGTGGCCCCCTGCGACTTGTTCCTGTTCCCAAAACTGAAGAGACCCATAAAAGAACGGAGGTTTGCCACGATTGAGGAGATAAAGACTTCGGAGACTTCAATGCCATACCAAAATGCGCATATCATAAGTGCTTCGAGGATTGGCAAAAAGCGCTGACACAAGTGTGTTATATCTGAGGGGGATTACTTTGAAGGGGACAAAATAGATATTGATGAATACATAAATATTTATCGAGACCAAGTCACAAAATAACAAGTCACCTTATTTTTTGAACACACCTCGTATTGTTACAAATAAATAAACGAAATTGTACAGATAGATCAACGTCTCGGTGTTTGGATGATTGCAGACGCAGTGGACATGGACGAAGAGATGTTAAAGACAAATTGTGAACTATCAGTTTAACATGACTAAAGAGTGTGCGAACATAGTTCCTGTACTCTAGTGCCATCCATGATCGTCAGATCTAGTACTATACCATGTCTACCTCTTCACCATAGTGAAACGTTTATTGAAAGTAACACAGTTTCAGTCTTTTGAATAGGTGAAAATAAAAACGACAGACTTCTTTAAGAGGATGATATCTGATCAGCTGCATTCCTGCTTTGATCAGTTTAGACCACTTATGCAGCAGTACACAGGTAGGGTAAGGGAGTATGTTGAACGAGATTAATGGACTGTTGTAATATTCTGGCATTAAATGTTTTTTTTTTCTGCGTGGGTCCCGTTACTTAATAGCCGCACCTCTTACTGTTGGTTTTCCTATTTTCACACATTATTTAATGAGTAATTATAAAAATACTTGGCCCTTGCAAGTGAACGACTACCAGTATGATGTATCTAAATAAATTGCAAAAATCGTTCATCCATAAGTTAGAAGAAGTTTATCAAGATGAAAGACAGAGTTTTTAATTTTAATGGTGAAGTGCGTGATGATGTATTTGCAATTGACCAGGTCGGTATATTAACTGAGTGCGTTCGGCACCATAACCAAATCGCACTCCTTTCATTTTTAATGCTAAATTAACCTCAATATTCTGAAAGTATACCGTATCACGGTAACTATGCATCTTTTTGGATAAATAAACTGTTTCCCACACCTACAAGACTTAGCAGCACGTGCAGCGATGATATTTCACAATCTCTGCGAGACTCAGCAATATATTCTAATGCGATAAATATCTGCATAGGACTACCTTACAGTAGACAGCAAACATACATTTCTCACGCACACAAGCTACCACGCCCTTTCACTAGGTAGGCTGTATAGTTTGGACCACATTACCATGCAAGGCTATCCCACAATGACTCTGCGATGGGCGTGCGATGTCGTAGCAGCACTCCAGGCCAGCGGGATAGTCTTCCGGATAATTCGGAGACTCCAGGTATCCAGCCAGGGCTTCCAGTCTCAGGTAACATCCTGTTTCTTCCACGGAAGACACTGCAATCACACACACACATACACCATATTCAGATGTCAATATTTATGTTTCATGCTCAGGAAGGCTAAAGGGGATGGAGTGTCGTGATTATAACTAATCGAAAACTTTCTTTGCTACCCATTGCTGATAACAATAGCATTTGGGTTGGGACCTTAGTTAGTTCGGGTTTTCTTGCCTTCTGAGCATCACTGTGGCATAGCATGCACATTCCTGTCAATTTATACACGACTTATTCTATTAACAAACTGTTACATAGCTTTTTTATGTTACCTATTAGTTTAAAATGGTGAAAATACAAATAATAGCAATATTTTGTAGAAAGAAAACAATTACAGGTAAAGGCGTACAAGTTTCTTTGGAATTTATTAAGTTATAAAGATAAATACTTTTTTCAATTACCTCCAGTTTTATAAAAAAAAAATTAAGTTTCCTAAAAATAATAATTAAAAAAATTATTTTATTTATAAATTCTTGAATTTATACATTTGAAACTATCGATTATTCTTTATCTTAATCTCTTTTTACTTCTTAATAACTTAAATATATTTTGTACATGATTGATAATTTATTGAACATTAAAATTATCATTACCACATTATTGAGCAAAATAAATGGAAATCACAAGCCAAAATATTATAAACATAAACTGTCAAATATTAAGGATTTCTACAATATAAATTACAATAGGAATGAGTGATGCCTTGCTATATTTTTGTTAAATAATCTTAAGCTATAAGGTTATTATATTTTTGAAGTTTTTCGATTAAAATATTTGTATAACCTGTTTTATTTAATTGGTAAAAAAAGAAATTTATAATTTTAAATTATTTATTTGAATATGTAAATATACAAATTTTTAATTTTAATTTTTGGGGATGATTTTATTTCTGTCATAGACATTTAAAATTGAAATATAACGTTTTAGTAGGGTTTTGTTTTTATTAGTTAGTAGTTTAGTTTGCTTATAAAATAATGTATTTATTTTTTTCAGATTCCTTTCAAAATTCCAATGAAAGTTTTTGCAGTACCTTTTCCCAATCAAACAATGAGTTTTTTAAAATTGTGTTTTAATAATTTATGTTATATGCAAAACATTTTTTTGAAGTTTTATGATGTATGATTTTTGTTTCTGGGACACATACGACCATTTAACATTAAAAATAACAAAAAATTATAGCAAAAATGCGTAATGAGTTTTTGTAATTTTCAAGACATAATTTATGTTTTTTTGGAATTTAAATTCTAATGCTTTCATTTTTTTTGCACAATCTTCAGGTTTAATTAATTTTCTTAGGAAAAATTAATTTTAAATGATACATTTTATTTTAATTTCTGTATTTTTGGGTTGAAATTATTTCTGAAAAAAAAAATATATTCCAACAATAATAATGATTTTTATTACTAGTAATTTTAATACATTTGTTTGTTTTCCTTTTTGTGTTGTTTGCAAATGATAAATAACATATTTCTCATAAAAGAATACAACATTATATATATTGCACACATATTATGGTATAGCATTTATTTTAAAATGGTAAAAAAAATTTTATTGGTTAATTTCAAAACTAATACTTTATGTTTGGTTGGGTCCTATTCTATGGGATATAATGCGTCTTCGATCGACAGCAAAATATTTGTAATCTTCAGTAATATATTTTTTTTTTATTTACTTTTGGCCATTTTATAAATGAACGATTTTGTAAGGATTGTATTTATTATTACAAATGTCTATATTACTAATTTAATTGAAAATATATCTGTTTCCTTGAAAGTTTTTAATTTAAGTTAATATTTTATAGCAAAGTTCATCTATATTATTATTTTAATTTATTGTAATATAAATTATATTATTTCTTGTTTTAAAATTGATTTCTTTTTATAACTAAACAACAATTTTATTTTATTGTTTGTATGATAGCCAATTTTCAAAATACAATTTTTAACATTATGTATTCTTTATTGTAAAACTTTTTTTTTGTTTTTAATGTTATTACAAATTTTAAGATTTAATTGTTACTTAAAAATCCAGATATTGTTTATAAATAATTGTATTTCAAATAAAACTTCAAATGTATTATTATCAATGATGGCAAATAACTTTTAATTATTAAATTTTTTCTATTCGATTTTATATTTTTATTAATATTGATAAAGCTTCACAGTGTTTTCTAATAAACAAATTAGCTTTTTTTATTACAAAGTAGATAATGATTGTAATTAACTATTTAATAATTTAACTTTTAAATCATAATCTATTTGTACAGTTTTATTAAAAGTATTCCTGTTTGGAAAAAATTAATAAGAAGGTTACATACATATAATTTTTTCTTATATTAGGTATATCCCCTAGATTTGTTCCCTTAACAGTCTTTTATATTCAAGTTATAATACAAATTGTATTTTTTAAAAGAATTATTTATCTATTTCATAATTTTTTATTATTATTTTTATAAAAAATATAATTTATATTATAATTTGTAATTTTTTTGTTTATTATTTATATAGAACATTGTTAATTTTACTAAGAATTTATGGTAAAGGTTTTAAGGATAATATTATATTCAAGAAACAATTTAGCGAGGAAAATATCTTTTAATATCGAAAAGTTTTATTTGCATGATTTTATTTTAACTTTTTCTTTCAGCCTATGCATATAACTAGTATCATAATATACAATTTAATTTAAAACATGTATTGAACAATAAAAAAATGTAAAACTACAGTAAAATATATCAAAATATTAAAAAATATGTACAAGTACGTGTTGTTGCAAAGTAATACCATGTATTAAAATATAAAAATTAATAAATAACATAAAAGTTATTAAATAAATATTTATTATTGAACTAAAGAATAATTCTTTTATATTTGTACTATTTATTATTACTTTATACTATGTATTTTTTATAGTTTTTGCATACAACTGTTTAAACCACAGTAATATAAAATAAAATAAAGTAATTTATTTTTGATATCATATATTTTGTTATGGTATTTCGAATAAAATGCTTTACTCAAAGTTGTATGTTTATCTTCAGTAAACTATTTTAAAAACTAATTTTTTAATATTTTCACATTTTGTATTTTTATTATATATTATTTTATAATTTTTTAAATATTTAAAGTACATAATTTTTTTATTAACATATGTAAATCACATTCACATAATAAATTATCATCAAAGTTATTTTCATTAGTTTTTCATTTGGTATTCATTCCTTTTTTTTTTTAAGAAGAAAAAAATATTTCAAGTAAAATAAAATATTTTTATAAATTTTTTTTATTTTGATCGCAATAGGTCATCAACCAAATTTTAGAATTTCTTCTTTTATTTTAAATTTACTGTAATAAAATATTTGTATAATTTTTTACTAATAATTTGTTTCCTTTCATGTTCTTTATTAATCAAATGATTAAATATATTTACTTTACATATAAAATTATTACCACAAAGTTTTTTAATGTTTATATAATTTTTTTTATATATACGTGAAAGAACGGTGGTTGGGATGCATTTTGGATTTAAAAATTAAAAATAATTTGACTAAATACATATAATGAATTAGTTGATAAAAGTTTTTGAAATTAACAAAGAATGTATATATAAATACATATATATGTATACAACTTATAAAGGAATGCCTCAACTTAAAAATGGCAATGATTTGCATGAAAATGAATTTTTGAAGCAATGTTTAAGTTATTGATTTGATTATTTGATTTTTTTCATTAAAACTTGTATACCTATTAATTTTTATGTTTTGACTTAAAAAATATTTTATTCAATTTAATTTTTTATTTTAATTAATATACACTGAAGAGCCAAAAACAAACTGATCACCTGCCTAATATCGTGTAGGGCCCCCCGAGCACGCAGAAGTGCAGCAAGACGACATGGCATGGACTCGACTAATGTCTGAAAATATGCAGGAGGCAATTCACACCATGAATCCTGCAGGGCAGTCCACAAATTCAATCTGCACCAATTTGAGAAAGGGTTGCACGTACATCATGCTTAATGATTCTCGTCAGTCGCCGTTTGTCCCGTTCTTTCACGATATTTTTCCGGCCGCAGCGATGTCGAAAATGTGATGTTTTACCGGATACCAGATATTCACGGTACACTCGTGAAATGGTCGTACGTGAACATCCAAATGTTATCGTTACCTCGGAGATGCTATGTCCCATCTCTCATGCGCCGACTATAAAACAACGTTCAAACTCACTTAAATCTTGATAACCTGCCATTGTAGCAGCAGTAACCGATCTAGCTGCCGACCGCATCGCGTTACTCTGATTGGTTCCTTGCCTCCGTTATTTGCATACGCAAGCATATACCAGTTTTTTTGGCTCTTCAGTGTAATTTCTTCGTTATACTAGAATTTAATGTTTTTTTTTTTTTAACATTTTTACTAGTGGAAGTTTAAGGTCACTGGGCCACAATCGGCATTTTATATCTACTTATGACACCCAGATTATACATTTTAAGTTAAAAGACATGTCTCATCAGTTCACAAAAGTCCATCGCATCTGTTAATGTCACTCGTCTCCACTAAAACCAGCAAAGCAGTTCGATAACATTCCATTCAAATCTTATTTAATATCCACATCGCCTCGTTTTAAAGCACGTACAATTTTATCATATATATATATATATATATATGAAATCACCAGTAACTGTGGAATACTCATGGTAGCCACAGGAGATTTTCGCACTTGTGTATTCTGTGAGGTGCCGTATGTTACGCAAGCAGGTCTCGGCACGACGGTTCTGCTGAACAGAGCAATAACGTCACAAAACACGAACGAACTGTCACGTCGGACGGAAGTCGAGTACCACACAACTGTGTATAAATACACGCCGATTCACTTGCTGTGAGTGCAGGTTACACCTGAGCACAGTACCACATAACAGCTAGGCTTCGCCCTACTTGGGTTGTGTCCATGTGTTTGTTGGAATTCAAGGGCGCAAACACAGGATTTGAACCTGGGTGGGCTTCGAGTTGTTAATACATTGTTACGTCACGCTCATACATTTATATTCATATTCAGTTTCCTGTATAATCCAATCAAACCGATGAGATAATAATTAAGTCACTACATAAAATCACGCACGCCTACATACAGCAAGTGTCTCGTGTCGAAAATAATGGATAGAGATATACAGTAAAAAAGTAAACATAATGATTTCACATTCAAGGACTTGTGTAGTGTTCGCTCCCAAACTGGCATGTTCTGCATCAAACTTTACTTAATTCGCACCCTACAGCGTAAAGTTCAGTCTTATTGGGGGTTTGTTTCAAAACTTAAATAATTTCATTCGAGGTTTGGGAGGCATTAGTCGCTGCTTGATGATCTTGCAACACTTATCCCTCGTAGTTTAAAATGGTCTTCTTCTCTTGAATAATATTGACACGGGATTGATAAAACATGTTGCATGGCTGAATCCCTTTTAATTAAATGTGAATATTGATGCTATTGCTGGGGAGGGCTCGAGCCGCCAAAGTGAGTGTGGTCAAGTTCGTGTTCGTCTCTACTGATCCTTGAGAGGAGCATAGGGGCGACACTAACACGCACACGTAGCGCCTGATCGCCCTTACGCACCAGGCGTGCGGAGTTTCCATCGTGATGCTGTACTGTGCAAGGTGGATCTCTAACAGCGGCACTTTATTGAACGCGACGGAAGCCCACAGATCAAACTACGCCCTTATAGTCATACGCTTCTCTTGCCGCTTAAGGAAACTGCATCGCCGAGCTTTATAATTGCTATATTCGACTATTTTCACGCATTTTTTTTCTCCGCGAATACACCTATTATAATAAAACACAGGGGCGTGGATATTTGTCTTTATCTTTTGTGGCAAATGTCGTATTTCCAGAGCATTTATTTACCGAGATACCCGTATTCACGCAAACAGCAGTGAATGTCTCAGTGCGTACTGTGCAACAGATCAAGTATAACAGCACAGCTGTCATTTGAAAACTGTACAACATTCTGCAAAGGCGTCTGCTTACGGAGAGCAGTTAAGAAAGTTTCCACGTCCGAATGGTGGTTTCACTTTTATATTTCCTTCTCAAATTCAATTTTTGAAAGAGAAAAGGTTTAACACGAGTGTTTCTGTATACATTTTTAGATATGAAACTTTTAGTGCGGGCGATTTAACATACCACAGTGATACGCAGCGCAGATCTTTGCTTATTGTCAGAGTATAAAATGATCACGAGGTGAGTCAACGAGATGAAGATTGCACGTCAGTTCAATGCCTTGTTCGTAAGGGCGGCCAAACATTCTATGCGCGCACCTAGTTCGCCCTTAGCACCCCCGCGCCAAGTACCTACAACCAGACGGCGCCCTTAAGGCCATGTTTCACGTTAAATTTTTGTTTGATTATATAAAATATATTTATATAAGGACCACATGAATGTAAATATTCGTAGTCAAATAATTATAGTTTTCAAAATATAGCGTCAAAAAGTCGAAAATTTCGGACAAGGAGCCCAAGTTGCTATGCTGCTACTTGAGTTTGCCGTAACGCGATCTATGTCATATACCCAGCACGTTTGTTAGGTATCGGGGAGATTTCAGTATCGGTACTCGGGTACCGAATCTATTAATAGGCATCGATGTTTTTGCCAACACATTTCTATTCGTCCGAAATAAAATAATATTAATATTTATTAGTTAATGTCGGTCAAATTAAAATGTATTGGCAAAACATTAATACCTATTTTGAAAGAGATTCAGGACACCAGTACCCGAGTACCCATTGTTAAATATCCTCAATACTTCAATAACATGTTGTGTTTATGATATACATAACATGATATGTGATTTACTTGGCAAAGTTAATTAGGAGTAGGCCTATATAAACTTCGGCTCCCATATTCCGAAATATTCTACTTTTCAGCGTTATATTTGAAAACTATAATAATTTTACTACAATGTTTATTTCAATTATCTATTCCTCATTTCTCTTTCTCCCGTCATTTCTGTTTCGGATAATTAAATAAAAATATCGTGAGATATGGCTTTAACAATTCCTGACAGTGCGATATCCTAATTTCCACTCAACGTCTTGACACTACGTTTCGGAGAATAAGACGTTGAGTCGAGCCAACTCTTGAAACTCACTGGCGGTGCAAAACACTGTTCTAAAAATTACAATCCTCTCTCCTGAGATGTTTTTATAATTTAAGTAGTATATATATAAATGACGGTAGGCTACGAAGCTGAATTATTGTACAATGTCATATGGTTCGAAGTGTAAGTATCAGAAGTGTCCACCAGCAGTGTGAAGCGCCACGTGTCAGTTGGCGGTTAACGCCGCAACAAGCTCAGCTTGCATGACCTTTCCTCCAGCTGTTTCGAAAGTGCGGATCCACTGCGCATGCGTCGTGGCTCGCCGCGCCTTCTCTCCCCCCCCCCTCACCTACCGTCGGCGCTATACCTAACACGGCGGGGCGTTCCAAAACGTTTCTCTGAGAGTAGAGTAAAGTAACGGAGAGCAACAATAGTCCTGGAAACAACGTGCGCCTTCAGTAACTAACAGTGAATCAAACAAAAAGTGCCTCGGCGTTTTTTTTACAGGGGGTACTCCCCTTTTTCCCCAAAAATAAATAGAGATAATTCCCAAATTATGAATAAAGATACACCTTCAATCCCTGGTTTAATTATAATAATAAAAATAGAAAGTTAAGTAACAATACCTGACACAGTAACATAAAATGCCATGGCCATTAGAATCTAATTTTTATCTTTTTTTTTTAAATTTTTGTTGCAAAAGAATTTAATAACTTTAATTCAAATTTAAACTTTAAATCTAAAAATAAATTAGGCCAGTGTTTAATTCGGAATGGCTTACCAAATAGAATTAGTTTAGATATAAAAAAAACATGTGAGGAAAGCATGAGTTAANTAAATTTTGTTGCAAAAGAATTTAATAACTTTAATTCAAATTTAAACTTTAAATCTAAAAATAAATTAGGCAAGTGTTTAATTCGGAATGGCTTACCAAATAGAATTAGTTTAGATATAAAAAAAACATGTGAGGAAAGCATGAGTTAACATGGCTTTGGAACGAGCATCATGTAAATAGCATGCTGAGTTTTCAAATACGTATTCACCAACGTAAATTCCAAAAGATATTTATCACTTTCCCCAAATTATTTATTTTCAAAAAATCAGTTATAGGCAAGTCACGGCAGAGTGAGCACTTTTGAAAGTTCTTTTATTTGCAATAACAGTCGATAAGTATGTTTTATTTTAGCCTTGGGCTTTAACTTGCGAGTGCGGTGGAATGCACACACTGTGTTTATTACTTACATGGCAGTAATTATTTAGAAAGTGTGTCAAAGCATAAAAATGTCTGATAGAAAAATGTAATAAGGGCCTCATAAGTGCTCACTTTACCGTGAACAGGCTATATATACACAAACAGTGTTTGTTACTTCCCGTAAGTCAATCATAATCGTTACATCTAAAACTGCAACCTTTATACAAGTTAACTTTGAAACAAAAATACGAATTTTATCACTCGTCATTTGTAGTTTTCCCGTGTGTGTCTGTAACCACAATGTCCACATTTCCTTTCAGTTTGTTTAATTCTACTTGGTTACTGGCTGAAATAGTGCGTGTGAAAGTTTTACTGTAGCAAGATGCTCAGAGTATCTACTCTGTAGTTTTGGGACAGTGCCAAGAGAAAGTAAAACAGTTACTCAAGTGTTTTGGGGCAGTACAAAATCAAAGTTTACTTGCAGAGTAACGTTTTGGAAGGTCGCCCAGGTTGGGAAGCTGAACGCTGTTAGTTTGGCAACTACAACTGTTCGCCGCCAGGTAGCACTCAGGTCACATGTGTACCGGATTGTTCCGAGATGGGTTGTGTTACACCCTACCTAAAGAACAAACTACGTTCTTCGCACTGGAGTATCTATATAACTCAATATATTCACATATTTTTTACTATTCTGTAATAGATTGGATTTTAAAAAAACCTGGGCTTACACATTGACTTTATTTAAATTTCATAACTCAATCAACAAATTTAACAGTGAAGTAATTAAAAACGTAAATTTTAACGCTTCCCTTTGCAGTTTTCTTAAGTGAAAAGAGAAAAATACAAAGTTCCTATTGACGACAACTACATTCTTTCCGTGCTTCAAATCGTAATGTTTTCCCATGCAATTAAGCTTGCTTATGAACATCCACTGCCAAACACAGGAGTATTTTTGTTGATTGCTGTTGAAAATATAATTGGAGAGCGTGAATAATAGTTACGAAATAAAGCTGATAATCAACATCTTGTCTAAGACAATTACATATCACAATTTGAGCCAAACACTATCTTATACACAACTATATAAAATTTCTCAATTTGCTGCCAGCTTAAAAGCGATCTCTTTGGCACACCAGCGCACCTTGCGGCGGAAATTCTCCCTACGCCAAACTCTCCCATAAGACACCTCGTTTTGTTCCTAACCTGAGTAGACTAAACCTTACGGCGGCTCCAAGACAGACAGAGCTGGCATCTTTCCTGAGTGGAGAGGGTGAAGTGAGGTGAGTATGGAACTGCGTCGGAATGCAAGGGCGGGGGGAACGGGAGATCCCCGAGGAAACCCGCCGTCCAGCGGCATCGTCCGGCACGATTCCCAGATGCGAAAATCCGAGAGCGACCTCTCCGGGAATCAAAGCCGGTTCTCCTTGATGTGAGGCGAGCAGTCTATCCGCTGCGCCACCACGGCCCCAACTTTGTTTTAGAGAAAGTCTCTAAGTCAACATACAAAAATCACCGGAATATCCAGCAGATTGTAAGTTCAATTCAAATTAAACTCAGGCAAAATATATATGTACCTATAAAATAATTGTCATTGCTTGTTACGGTTGCCAACATACACAAATATAAACAGTATTGTAAAAAATTGAAACAATTAACTTAAAAATGCAAAGGATAAATTCCCATCCAAAATATCGTATCTTCTAGAAATACATCAAGTACTTTTCCACTGCAGATGTTCCCGAAATATCGCTTACGACGTAGCCAAGTCCTGTCGTTATTCCCGCGAGAGACAGCCCACGTGGCTAACTGTTACCAGATCATCGCATGCAACATAAATGCTGTAATATGCATCTCAAGATATCCCCGTGCTCTTGCCAAGTGTGCATCGTATATTCTGGCGAAAGTAAAAATCCTGACGACAAAAGTGCCATGATCGGTTAATGGGAAATAAATATTTAGTCCTTCAAATCACCAGATCTGCCACCAGAATATTTTACGGAAACCACTAACTTAACGACTTGTCGCAGTTGTGAAATTTTGTCACCATTCTGAGATCGCCATATCTGATGAGAAAATCGGCAAGTTGGCATCTCTGCTGGCAGGTGTTTCCCCCAGTTTCGCCGCTGCTGTTGCCTCGCACTCGCTGCCAATCACTGCTCTCGAGGCAGCTCAGTCCCGTCACTGGCGAGACAGACATTCACATGTAGGAGCCCTTCGTTGATAAGACGGCGGGTGTACAGGATTTCTCAACTGAAGAACAACAGTTTATGTAGACGCCTATATATTTCATTTTACTTATAGGTATTAACTTTCTTACTTTGCGGTTTTATTGACCTGATTTCTCATTTTAATGATAATTAACTATATATTTTTTAAATGCTACCTTAACATCTCGTGAAAGGTGCAAAGTGCATTCGACTTGTGCATGTACCTGTGGAGTAATGCATGTTACTGCGGCGCAGTGAGACTTTCATCTTGCAGGCGACAGCAAGCTGCGTTCCGGTCGACGAAGGCGGCCACGCAACTTCCTAAGGATAATGAAGGGAAATATCTTGTTGCCCTGTACGAAGGTCTGAGCGCCGAGGAACCTACCGTATTTCTAAGTGCTAAGTGCGAGCCCGAGGTAGGGACGGGAGCTAAATGCGTCTCAGGGCGAGACCCCGTACGTCTGCAAGGGGAGGAATCCCTGCAAGGAGACATGCATCGCGGTAGAGAGGGATTGGGCAGCCTTGACCTCGAGAGGGGCTATGACGACCTCCCCAGGTGTACCTGCAGTGAGCCTAGAACTAAGAGAGTGAGAGAGAGAAGGGGTGGGGGACCGGCATAGGCACCTTAACAATCCTTTCGACAGGAAGGAATTCCAAATTATGGCAAGCATTAATAGAAATGCTACATGAAGCAGAGTGGTTGGAACTATGCTCTTCATTAGTGAGGAAGAAAGACTAGCAGAGAGAGGGTGGGCATCTTCTTGATTTAATAAATAGGCGCTGGCTTAACCAGAGTGATGCTTGCACATCACTCTGGCGAGGGAGCTAATGAACCCCCCACCTCCCTAATCACCAGTGGATTCCTGAAAACTACAAGAAAGGGAACTGAGCTGCCAGTTAGCGTCCGCAGTGCTTACACTAACCGACTGTTACTAATTATAAAGGAGGTGCTGAACAGCCTCTAGGAAAGAAATATTAAAACTAAATTAAATGTATACCCTAAATAACTTATTACTAATTTATGTCCTCGAGGACGTAAGTGTGTTAATGCCGTGCTACCTCGTAGCAGGCAAGCCTCAAGACTCGTGTTTACATCATGCATGTGTACACGCATGCATATGAAAGTGTGTGTATATATACAGTAGGCCAATCATAAAAGGGGACACCTCTCTATAGATCAGAATTCTGTCGAAGTCTCGCTTCGCGTGTCTTCGGCAGCATGAAACTCCGCTCACCGAGATAGCAGTACTTTCTTTGAGTTTCCACAGTTATGCGGGGGTCCTCGGGTTCCAATCCCGGCCTGGGGTTTCAGTATTTTTAATGTTATAACATCTCGTAACGAGTCGCGCGAAACACGTATTACAAACAATTAACACATAGCAAACAATAAACTGAAGTAAATGAACAACTAACTGATGTCACATCACGTCTGCTACGTTCGTCTTCATAATTTGCGAGCCATGAAAAAAAAAACGTCATAAATTCAAAACTTCAAATTTATCATAAGCCACAACACTGTTGCGATTTATAGACCGAATGTGCGTACTAACACTATTGAACATTGACATATTTAATTCTCAAATGTACACTGAAGAGCCAAAAAAACTGGCACACCTGCCTAATATCGTGTAGGGCTCCACCGAGCACGCTGAAGTGCCGCAAGACGACGTAGAATGGACTCGACTAATGTCTGAAGGTATGCAGGAGGCAATTCACACTATGAATCCTCCAGGGAGTCCACAAATCCAATCTGCGCCAACTTGAGAAAGGGTTGCACGTCTGTCACGTTTAATGATTCTCGTCAGTCGTCGTTTGTCCCGTTCTTTCACGATATTTTTCCGGCCGCAGCAATGTCGAAGCTGTGATGTTTTACCGGATACCAGATATTCACGGTACACTCGTGAAATGGTCGTACGCGAACATCCAAATGTTATCGCCCCCTCGGAGATGCTATGTCCCATCTCTCGTGCGCCGACTATAACACCACGTTCAAACTCACTTAAATATTGATAACCTGCCATTGTAGCAGTAGTAACCGATCTAGAAACTTTGTCAGACGCTTGTTGTCTTATATAGGCGCTGCCAACCGCATCGCGTTACTCTTATAGGTTCCATACCTCTGTTATTTGCATACGCACGCCTATGCCAGTTTTTTTGGCCCTTGAGTGTATACGGCGAGGTAATACATATAGCAGTTGTATAATTTTAAAGTGTGCTGTAAATTTATCTTAGGGTGAGTGAGTGGAGAGAGGGAGGCTCTTAACAGCGAGGTCTTGAGAGCCGATGATGGCGAAGTGAGGTGAGTATGGAGCAGCACCGGAGTGAGAGGGTGGGGAAAACGGGAAATGCCCGAGAAAACCCTCCAACCAGCGGCATCGTCCGACACGATTCCCACATGCGAATATCTGCAAGTGACCACGCCGGGAGTGGAACCCTGCTCACCAAGGTGGGAGGCGAGCAGTCTAACCACTACATTACCGCGGTCGGTGTATTCATCTGAGATTCTCAAATACATCAACCAGTAAGATAAGTTTCATGTGTTAGACAATTGATGATACTTATTTTAAGTATATTTATAAAGTGGTAGTTAACAATAAATTGCGTAACACATTCTCAACTGTCCTCGGCGATGCGTAAGAGTGCCGCATTACGAAAGGCCGCAGTTCAGATGCCTGAAGTCTAGAATCCGGGAACACTAAGGGCGACGTGGGCACACATGTTACATGCCATTTCGCCTGTACGCGCAAGGCATTGAATTGACCTGCAGTCTCTTAGCCGGGAACTCGCCCTTATTAAACGTTCAACACTACGTACAACATATTGCGATGTAATATTAAAGATAACGTGTGCTGCACCCCAAACTACTTGAAGTATCTTGCACGGGAGTGTTTGTACCTAAAACGGACATGAAAAGGCCAGTTGTGATGAATGTCACTTTCAATACATACACATTAGAAACCTAAATGGAAAATGAAATACAGTGGTAGGACGAGAATGTTTTCAAACCGCTATTTGTAAGAAGGCATCACTCAGACAGCCAACATACTCTGCAGATATTTATTTGTAGGCCTACCTTTACAAGAAAGATACTTCCACACACTGTTGCCAAAGAAATATTTTGCAGAACTTTAAGTTTTCTTGTAAATCTACAATGCGTTTATATGAAGTACTACAATTTATAGGCTTTTCTTCAACTTACATTACTGAGAAATGGAAATCATTTGTTTATTTTTGTTCTAGAAAAAAACGCGATGAAAAAATAAGAGACAATAGAAGACATAATTATTTCAAGATATAATTCACGAAAATAAAATGAACTCCCTTAGCGGCACGGAGATTGAACCCATTCCCTCAGCTATAAAATCCTGCAGTTTCCAACCACACGACCAACTTTACTTGCAAGGTAAACATGAAGGTCGTAACGTTTGTTATGAAAAAANTCCTGCAGTTTCCAACCACACGACCAACTTTACTTGCAAGGTAAACATGAAGGTCGTAACGTTTGTTATGAAAAAACAGTCTACGAGCCAGAAAATCGGACACATTATAAAGTCTTCAAAATTTACATCACATTACAGACATACTACATCAATCTTGCTTTAATACTGCTCTCAAATAGTAACAGACGCATGTATTTTTTAAAGTTTCTTTGAANACATACTACATCAATCTTGCTTTAATACTGCTCTCAAATAGTAACAGACGCATGTATTTTTTAAAGTTTCTTTGAACCCGACTTTAAGGTGGCTACAATTCGAGATATTTCGAGAACTCGTAGGAATCGAGTTATTTGACAATATGACAGGTTGTGAAGGGGTAAACACTCCTCTGGGCAGGTTTGATCATATTTTCCAACTATGCGAAATCCAACCTTGCAGAATAAAGTTTTCGGCGTATTTTTTAACACAGTTGATTATATTTTTGTCCGTATAACGTAAAAATTCTTAGTTTTAAATAAAGACTCTTGTAATTTTATAAATGAAAACATGCAATTTTTTTTTGTTTGGTGTTTGTACTGCTTTTTTTTTTAAGCTTGTGATGCATTTCTTGATTGTCATAGTGGCATTCGTGAGGTGCTCAACAATGATATGCCGTGTCCTGGACGGAGCACGGTGGTAAGGAGTAAGGGTGAGGGTGTTTTTCATCTTATCCATGCAAGGCGGCGTTGCAAAACGTTACTCTGCGAGTAAACTTTTCTCTCGGCTGTACCAAAACACTTTGAGCAATGCTTTACTTGCTCTTGGGCAGTGTCTCTAAACTACATAGTAATTACTCTGAGCATCCTACCAGAGTAAAACATATACATATACTATTTCAGTGAGTAACGAAACGTAAAACGAAAATGGCGGAAAGAATATGCCGATCCGAGGACAAGGGCTGAGGAACGTGGATCTGCGGATGCACCGAAATCTTGGAATTACCTGTTGTTTTCCTAAAATTTTCCGTTTTTCCCTTAAAGTTGACCATTTTCCCTCCAAATTTCCCATTTCCCGAAAAATTTGTAAAAAATGCTTGCTCCTCAATGTGGCTGACTGAAAGCCCTGTAAGCCAATTATCGAGCCATTTGAAAAATTTGGGGAAAAGGGGCTTGCTTAATACTTGTAGGTCACCACCCCATCACCCCACCCTAGCCAAACTCATCTCACCCCCTTCCCACCAACCCAAACATGGAAAATCACACAAATAAAAAAACATTCTTAAAAATAAAAAAATGAAAAAAATTCAGATGCACATGTAGGAGTACGTGGTTCGACTAAGCTCCTTACATGGCAGATACGTAAGCATCCTGTCCTATCATCTGCACCCATTCATGTCCATTGTGCATTCCGACGGACGTGGACAGTTCCAGCAGGACAATGCGACACCCCACACGTCGAGAGTTGCTACCGAGTGGCTCCAGGAACACTCTTCTGACTTTAGACACTTCCATTGGCCACCTAAATCACCAGACATGAACGTTATTGAGCTGTTCAGAAGAGATCTCCACCGCCTCGCACTCCTATGGATTTGTGGACTGTCCTGCAGGATTCATGGTGTGAATTGCCTCCTGCACACCTTCAGATATTAGTCGAGTCCATGCCACGTCGTCTTGCGGCACTTCTGCGTGCTCGCGGGTGCCCTACACGATATTAGGCAGGNCGCCTCGCACTCCTATGGATTTGTGGACTGTCCTGCAGGATTCATGGTGTGAATTGCCTCCTGCACACCTTCAGATATTAGTCGAGTCCATGCCACGTCGTGAACGCCGTGAAGACGCACGAGCGCCCACGGGATGTGCTATAATCCGTCGTGTACCAGTTTTTTTGGCTCTTCAATGTATATGTATATGTGAAAGATTGCGAAATATCTGTGGATTTATGTTCAAGAAGAGCACAGGAGATAAGAATGTTTATCGCCCTCGTACATTCCAAATCTTAAGGCCCTAGCACTATTGATATTTCAATTAACGCTAAGTGTGTCTATGAAGGTGATAGCATATGTTGATCCATACCATGATTATTACATGTCTTGGGCGGGAGGTTGCTACTCGTATGAAGACCTTGGATTGTTCACTTATACATATATTAAAATAATAATTCTGAGTGCCATACTTATAACTACATAACAGTCGAGACAATGCATAATTTACATATTCTGGTATCATATAATACTTAGACTTCAAGACAGGAGACTGGAAATGTAGTAACTGAGTTAGAGTATTTTTGCATGTTTCCGCAATACTCTAAGTATAATTTCAGTACAAATAAGAATAAATAAATAATTATTTAATTTAAAAATAATTTTAAAAATTAAATAATATAAACAGATTTTCGATTTGACATACTCTATGCCTATGAAACCAATATTTAAGCAACTGTTCTGCCCTCGAAAAGTGAGCCTTCCAAACCCTGGTGAGGTCAGTCGTATACTGGACAGGAGCTGTGGGAAGATCCAGAAATGTAGGCTTTTTAAAATACTCCACACCGATAGGAAGGGCCTCCAGTGGCTACGAGAGTCGAAGAATGCGAAAGCCGAATTGGGAAGGTGGGAAATGTTCATCACAGAGTTCTACTTTAAAGTGTAATATTGTCCAGGGAAAACCAATGACTTACCCGATCCCCCGTCTCACAAAAACGGTGGTTATATAAATATTTTAGCTCCATGTCATTTATTAACGAAACCAGTTCCAACTTAACTTTGTCTACTGGCAGTATCGATTATAACCATCAAATCTGTATGTACAGAGCTTCATTTCTCGGCCATATTGTAAGTTAGTTTCACAATAAAAATTAAGTTTTTATTTCATATCTCAGTAAACAATCAAACCATTCTTACCAAATTTGGTGAAGTTGTANGTTTTTATTTCATATCTCAGTAAACAATCAAACCATTCTTACCAAATTTGGTGAAGTTGTACTGTGGTAGGCCATGTAACTATACTTATTTAAGTGTGACAGGTACTTATTTTCAGAATGGCAGCTATAAAATAATTTTAGCTAAGTGTGCTATATCTACAAAACTATGAAATTGTTTTTAAGTTAACTATGTATACACAGACGTGACAAAAGTCATGGGATAGCAATATACAAATATACAGATGGCAGTAGTATCGCATACAAAATGTATTAATGGGCATTGCATTGGTTGGCCTTTCATTTGTAGTCAAGTGATTCACGTGAAAAGGTTTCTGACGTGATTATGGCCGCACGACGGGAATTAACAGACTTTGAACGTGGAATGGTAGTTGGAGCTAGACGCATGGGACACGTCATTTCAGAAATGGTTAGGGAATTCAACATTCTGAGATCCACAGTGTCAAGAGTGTGCCAAGAATACCTAATTTCAGGCATAACCTCCCACCATGGACAACGCAATGGCCGACCGCCTGCACTTAATGACAGAGACCAACGACGTGTGCGCAGAATGGCCAGTGTTAACAGACAAGCAACACTGCGTGAAATAACCGCAGGAATCTATGTGGGACGTACGACAGACGTGTCCGTTAGGACAGTGCGGCGAACTTTGGCTGTACTGGGCTATGCCAGCAGAAGACCGACTCGAGTGCCTTTACAAACAGCATGACATCGCCTGCAGCGCCTCTCCTGGGCTCGAGAACATATCGGTTGGACCCTAGACGACTGGAAAACCGTGGCTTGGTCAGATGAGTCCCGATTTCAGTTGGTAAGAGCTGATGGTAGTGTTCGAGTGTGGCGCAGACCCCACAAATCCATGGACTCAAGTTGTCAACAAGGAACTGTGCAAGCTGGTGGTGGCTCCATAATGGTGTGGGCTGTTTTTACATGGAATGGACTGGATCCTCTGGTCCAACTGAAACGATCATTGACTGGAAAGGGTTATGTTCAGCTACTTGGAGACCATTTGCAGCCATTCATGGACTTCATGTACCCAAACAATGATGGAATTTTTATGGATGACAATGCGCCATGTCACCGGGCCACAACTGTTCGCGATTGGTTTGAAGAAAATTCTAGACAATTCCAGCGAATGATTTAGCCACCAAGATCGCCCGACATGAATCCCATCGAACTTTTATGGGACATAATCGAGAAGTCAGTTCGTGCACAAACTCCTGCGCCGGCAACACTTTCGCAATTATGGACGTCTATAGAGGCAGCACGGCTCAATATTTCTGCCGTGGACTTCCAACGACTTGTTGAGTCCATGCCACGTCGAGTTGCTGCACTTCGCCGGGTAAAAGGAGGTCCGACACGATATTTTATAAAGTGTAGACCACGATGCGTTGAATTTAGATCTTTTAAAATTTCACTCCACCAAGTGTTACATCTAAATGGTGCATGAAGTTTCAAATGCAAAGGGTACACCAATTTATTTGCTTCATAAATTCTTGCTTGCTTCGTACGTATCTGATAACTGTCTGAAGTAAGTAACTCGGTGTGCTCTACGAGCTCGCTATCGCTCGAACGCTCCACGGAGTGGTGCAGATTTTGATCAATTCACTTTTATGGTGCCATTGACATTTCTAACATTCCCTTGCAGTTCTTTTAAAACTTATGTCCTACAACTTCCCTTATCTCCATAGCCCTTGCCACTATTGCAATTTGTAATGTATAGGCTACTGCAAATAAAACAATACAACTAAGAAATTATGCTTCAGCTTCAATAGTACTGTCAATACATATAATTTACCATAGTATTTTCCAACTTTTTTGAGAGGCCTTTATTCTTCATTATTACCCACTATGCTCTTGCTGTCCTTATGCATGGTATTGGTGATGTAAAGGATACTAGGCCTAGTACAATTTAAAAAATAACATCCATTACAAAGTTATAATTTTTCCCTGCCCCATTGTGGGTATATAAAAGTTATAAACGTATTCCATAATTAGCGAACGATAACATCTCGGCATATTTTTAAAGTAAATTAAGCCAGTATATGATTGTTCACAATAAAATGTAGCAACGGGAACAAGACATGTTATATTAGTTTTACCCCTATGCAGAAGAACCTAATATACACGCAATGAATCCCAGTCGCTATTCTCGGAGGCAATTGCAGTTTATCGCCACTTATTACGAACTTTAATGCAATGCTAATTATTACGATTAACATATAATAATTGTGCATTATTTAATGTAACGATTTGTTACTGAATAACAGTTCATAACCACCATTCAATGGGTACCTACACGTATATTTGCAATCAAGCCAGCCCACTTACATGTACTCACGGTTGAACGGTGGTACTTCATTGATGCAGCGTGCAGCCCTTGCACCTTCTACTAACTTGTCTTACAAGTGGTGGCTTACACTACAATATTTGGGAGGCTGGTCTTCTAAAATTGGCAAACAATTTTCTTCACATCCAGAACGTGTAGTTATTTCTTCATTTGGATGGACAGAAGTTAACATACTTTCCCTGGCAGCCTGTAATGCTCCTCTAATCAGCCGCAGCTCAGATTCATCCCGGTTCTTACTCAGGTCGAAATGAAGTTCACGCAGTTAGACCTATGCGCATACGAGAGTCTGTGCGCATACGAGAGCCTCTGAGCATACGAGAGCATATGCGCATATGGGAGCCTGTGCGCATACGAGAGCCTGTGCGCATACGAGAGCCTGTGCGCATACGAGAGTCTGTGCGCATACGAGAGCCTCTGAGCATACGAGAGCATATGCGCATATGGGAGCCTGTGCGCATACGAGAGCCTGTGCGCATACGAGAGCCTGTGCGCATACGAGAGCCTGTGCGCATACGAGAGCCTGTGCGCATACGAGAGCCTGTGCGCATACGAGAGCCTGTGCGCATACGAGAGCCTGTGCGCATACGAGAGCCTGTGCGCATACGAGAGCCTGTGCGCATACGAGAGCCTGTGCGCATACGAGAGCCTGTGCGCATACGAGAGCCTGTGCGCATACGAGAGCCTGTGCGCATACGAGAGCCTGTGCGCATACGAGAGCCTGTGCGCATACGAGAGCCTGTGCGCATACGAGAGCCTGTGCGCATACGAGAGCCTGTGCGCATACGAGAGCCTGTGCGCATACGAGAGCCTGTGCGCATACGAGAGCCTGTGCGCATACGAGAGCCTGTGCGCATACGAGAGCCTGTGCGCATACGAGAGCCTGTGCGCATACGAGAGCCTGTGCGCATACGAGAGCCTGTGCGCATACGAGAGCCTGTGCGCATACGAGAGCCTGTGCGCATACGAGAGCCTGTGCGCATACGAGAGCCTGTGCGCATACGAGAGCCTGTGCGCATACGAGAGCCTGTGCGCATACGAGAGCCTGTGCGCATACGAGAGCCTGTGCGCATACGAGAGCCTGTGCGCATACGAGAGCCTGTGCGCATACGAGAGCCTGTGCGCATACGAGAGCCTGTGCGCATACGAGAGCCTGTGCGCATACGAGAGCCTGTGCGCATACGAGAGCCTGTGCGCATACGAGAGCCTGTGCGCATACGAGAGCCTGTGCGCATACGAGAGCCTGTGCGCATACGAGAGCCTGTGCGCATACGAGAGCCTGTGCGCATACGAGAGCCTGTGCGCATACGAGAGCCTGTGCGCATACGAGAGCCTGTGTGTATACGAGAGATGGGCAATTAGAAAATTTCTCAGCCCACAACTGGTACCTTCAAGCGGAACTTGGCCTTTGGAAACCGTAAAATTCGCCGCTCATTAGGATTTTAAATGTAAACACTCGCCGCAAACAGACATCTATATGCACATTAAAAATACATTTTTCTTATTCCTTTTTTTTTTTTTCCAAAAAACTAAGCAGTTTCTGCAATAATAGGAAAAAACTTAACTGAAAAACCTCCAATCGTCAAAATACAAAACAGAAACAAGTGTACCAACACAGTGATCAAACTCTATGTTGTCTTTTAATAAACATTGCACAAAGTTATTATCATGAATAATACAATTTTCATACGTTCTGGTGCCTTCAGATATTAAAGTAGTATTTAGTATGACTGAAACGTATTTTTTTTTTTTTTTTTGCTGCTAGCGATTCTTCGATACTAGAACTAGAGAAAAAAAAACGCCTACTGAGAAAAACAATATCTTACCACGGATTACTAACAGTTGCCTTCCCGAGCTTTTATGCCACAAGTAATTTAGATTCAGCATATAAATATTAGATTAGCAGACACTCTTTCGCAATCAAAATGAACCACAGAACTGCACAGAACAATATTGAAGCCGGATACGAACAAGCGGTAACGTCTTTTATGCAATGTTCCCAACGATATGAGGAGAAATTCCGCTACATAAGACAACACAAATATAAATTATGGAAAAAATAATACAAAAACCGTTATTTAAATGTAAAATGAAAAATAAATTTTTACGACAGAAATGGCAATGATGTTTTTTACTATAGACAAAATTATACCATTGCACAGTAAAATCATTTTCAAAACAAAGGGAATTAATTAATTAATCTTCATAACAATTGTGAAAATTTTGTTAGTTGATTAACAAAAACCACCGATAAATAAATATAGATAATTTTACATGTTCATTATATACACATTTACATAAACGCACTACGAAAATATTAGGGTATCCTTGGGAATAAATAAATTTCCCATATCCTAATTTCGCCTGAAAAAAAAACCCCCCTGGGACGAATATCCAGGTATGCACTTTTCAAAGAGTGTAAATAAAATATCCCAAGTTCGTTCACAGAGGAGCTCCCTGGGATGTAAACAGCTGTGTCAGTTCATGGAGTGTGTATGGAGGACCTAGGGACATCCTTGTGATGAGGTTATGGGATCACCTTATCTTGACATCCATGGGAAATCCTAGGGGTGTTATAGCCTCGGACATGCTCAAGGGATGTCCTTAGGCCATCCTGAGGACTTGGTGAGCTCGTTGGGTACTGCCTCATTTCCACCAATAGAAAAACAGTTTGCAGCATGCTATTTGAAACCAATATATTACAAGGTTTTTATTTAGTAGCTCTTTGCGGTCAACAATTGTTTTTAATAGCAGGACAACAGAAATAAACCACGCATGTTCGTTATTTGAAATAAATATTGAAATATGCGTCTATTTAAATGTATGCTCCTTTTTGGTTGGCTAAACTTGGGAATTTATTTTTCTGATTCCGAATCCTTGTATTGTGAAACTTAAAGCAGAAATAAATTGCAACTTGAGCCTAGACGATGAAAACCTGCCAAGTTCTCACTGTTTGATGTTTAACGCTTAAGTTTTTCATTGTGCCAATTTCTTAAGGAGCCCGCATAACCGGTGCTTCAACTTCGTCGCGGCTGTTTGAAAAACGCGTTCTAGATGAAACTGTTAAACGTGCCTCTACTATTGTTTACATACGAAAAGATAACATACCCCAGATAAGGACGGGAACGGTACTTTCAAGATATCACGCAAGCTTCACGCATTATTTTGGAGGCCTTCAACATCGTTAGAAACGACTTTTCAGACCACAGCATCTGGAGAAATGCCTAGGCCCGAGAGGAATCACGGCAAGGGCCTGTACTCAACTTCGCTACGCACTTTCCACCAATACAGTTATGGTGTGCGTAGATGCAGCACGGCGAGAACATTGCACGTCAGTTCAGAGACCTGCGCGTAGCGGCGACGGGGTGCTTGATGCACGTGGCAGTGTCGCCCTTATCGCTCCCGCGCTTCTTACCATCAACACCAACTCCAATTAAGCGGGCCCTTTAGGCCGGGACTACGGCGACTTCACGTTTCACGTAACACGTAACTAGCAACACGTTAACATAAGCCGACTACACCTTGACTACCGCGATCCAAGGAGACCTATCACGATTACTTCACGTAACGTTCACGTAGTGTGCAAGCTTGTCAATGTCTAGCTTATACGTGATACGTGGCTACTCTGTACCACGTGATATCGCTGGCCAATCACAATAGCGACAATGTTGTGTTATCTTTACTTTTTCATGGGTTGGTCTTGGTTTTATTTTCGCGATGTCGTCTGCTCACGTTTGTAATCAATATACCGCATTTATATTTTTCTTCTGAGCACGAGGACGAAGGAGTGGTAGAAGTTAGACTACGATTATGTTTTGTTTTTTAATTCGTAAATATCTAAGTAGGGAGATCTACATTGCTACAGTTTATTACATATGCTTTTCTCAGAGGTGTTGCAAATGCTTGCATGAAATGCGGAATGTTTACCATTAAGTTTGCAATTTTTAGTAGGCCTTATCCATGAAACAAAATCTAATTTTTCCAGCAGATAAAATTTAATCACTTACGATTTAATTTTATATGCTTACACGAAAAGCGCATCTACATCTCGCAGAGACATTTCGTTTTGGAAGTTATTGCGATCTCCCAGTTGTTTTTAAAGTTTGTATAAATCACGAACGCCATTCTTTCACAACCTGTTTAAGCAAAATCAATGTCAAAATAGGAATACGGCTGTATCACTTGAATGTACACAGTTTCCTATCAGAGAAGCAACAACTTTCATTCCTGACATTTGTATTCAGTACACAAAGGTTACGTGCCTGCATGAAGCATTATAAAATACCGCCTTAAAAACACGTTTTACGAACATGTGAACATGCAGCGTAATACGTGTTACGTTAAGTCACCGTAATAAAGGCGGCAGCCTGCACGGCTCTTGAAACGCATTGCAGTGAGTTTGGAAAATGCGTTTATTGACGAAACTTATTTGACGTGCCGGCAATACGCTTACCTAAGAAAAGAAAGTGCATTCCAGATCATGACGGAGTGGCAATTGTCAAGACATCACGCGCATGGTGAACAACAGCTTCATGAACGCATGGTGAACAACAGCTTACAATAGCTTCATGTACGCATGGTGAACAATAGCTTCATGAACGCATGGTGAACAATAGCTTCATG
>NQII01004652.1:121620-170865 GCA_002778355.1 Clitarchus hookeri
TTCATGTACGCATGGTGAACAACAGTTTCATGTACGCATGGTGAACAATATGTTCACGTCTTCCAACATAACTAAAATCAGCCTTTTTTAGACAGTTATATATCAAAATATACAAAAGATACATGTCAAACTACGATAGAGGCATGCACTGGACTTTGATAATTATAGGGTGACCGCTTAAAGTCACATTCAGGTGGAAAGACTGCATGCAAATTGAGCGCNGCATGGTGAACAACAGTTTCATGTACGCATGGTGAACAATAGCTACATGTACGCATGGTGAACAACAGTTTCATGTACGCATGGTGAACAATATGTTCACGTCTTCCAACATAACTAAAATCAGCCTTTTTTAGACAGTTATATATCAAAATATACAAAAGATACATGTCAAACTACGATAGAGGCAAGCACTGGACTTTGATAATTATAGGGTGACCGCTTAAAGTCACATTCAGGTGGAAAGACTGCATGCAAATTGAGCGCNGCACTGGACTTTGATAATTATAGGGTGACCGCTTAAAGTCACATTCAGGTGGAAAGACTGCATGCAAATTGAGCGCCTCGAGCGTAGAGGCGATATCGCTTTACATACGCTATTCAGCGTCGCCCGTAGTGCGTCAGTAATTTTTGCCTCGCTCGTACAAACATACTCCTCAATAGGAGACACAAGCCACGTCTATTTCCTGAAGTGGAGAGTTTTTGGCGGCTTCTTAACATCGGGATCTTGAGAACCAACTAGGGTGAAGTGAGGTAAGCACGGAGCAGTGTCAGAGTGCAAGGGAGTGGGATACGGGAGATCTCCGAGAAAACCCGCCCATCAGTGGCATCGTCCCGCACGATTCCCGCTTACGAAAATCCGGTTCGCCTACGGTACGCCTAGGTGGGAGACGAGTAGTCTAACCACTACACCACCGCGGCCCCTGTTGAATTCTTGGTTCTTAACTTATTTAATATGTTTAGCGATACTTATTGTGAAACTACAACTATGCCTATCTGGCATTATACATTATCGTAAAGAACAAACATAAATTATAACATTTTCTCTAGTAACTAGCTCGTGATTAAAGCAGCATAATTTTAAAATTATCAATATATCCTCGCCTTTCCACAATTACCAGCCAATGCGTGAATACAATTTAGCGATTTATGTTGAAGGCATTTTTAAGGCAACCAAAAATCAGGTATTTTATGTTAACAGAAGTATAAGACCCTTGTAATACAATACATGTTTAGGAAACATCCAATCACGTCACCCATTGAGTGATTTTTTCAAAGATTCGATTAAAAAAGTGTGAAGAAATCGTGAATGGAGTATAATAATATATACGTTAACAATTTTAAATTTCTGTAGAACAAGATAATATTTGGGTGCAAATTTGCGTTAATTGATGTTATTTTAGGCAGGTAGAGGACAATGTTTGAAATATTATGACAGGTGATCATAATGTACATTTAACTACAAATATACAGTCGCTCACATTAATATTCGGCCACCGATGATTATAGCAGTTGCATGGCCTTATGTTACATTAGAAATGAAGAAAAACATAAAACGTATTGTAAAATCATTCTTGTGTGCTTTAAATGAAATGCCACAGTAGCCAATAACTGAAATGAGCAGTGCAAGTTAGTGAAACACAACATTTTGTCCTCGCGTGCTTCATACGTACGTCACTGTAATATTCGGCCAGTTGTGGTGGACGCGTGGCACAGGCACGATGCACATTGCGTTCGTACCTCGTGTCATTCCCTGCACGCTCTCTGCGCTAATCGGCCGAGGCCCACTGTTGGAGACATCAGAAGAAGGTTTCAGAAGGAAGACAGAATAGATTCGGTACCTCAAAAAACAACAGCCAAAGAAACTAAGCGAGAGAGAAGAACGTCTAGTAATCAGGAAAATAAAGAAAGGTCGGAAAATTAGTGTTTGCAAACTTACCACGGAGGTACTCAATGAATGTGGAAAGAACATCCATCCAGAAACCATACGACGAGTTATCAGAAGAGCAGGATATAATAGCAGGGTATCTAGAAAGAAGCCTTTCATTAATGAGGCAATTAGAAGTAACGACTTAAGTTCGCAAAAGACCACGCTGACAAAGATGAAATCTGGTGGAATGATGTTATTTTTGTTGATGAGACGAAATTGAATGTGTTTGGTTCAGATGGCATGGTAACAGTATGGCGCAAGCCAAATAAGGAGCTAAAACCTGGTAACATACAACCTACTGTGAAACACTGTGGAGGTAGTGTTATGATCTAGGACTGTATATCTTCAGCAGGTGTTGGAGAGGCTGTAGGTGTCGATGGAACAATGAAAAAGGAAGACCATCTCAACACCCTGACAGCAAACCTACACAAGAGGGCTGATAATCTGGGCATTAGGAACACGTTTAAGTTCTACCAAGATAATGACCCAAAACAAAAGTCATACATTGTCAAGAGCTGGCTTTTGTATAACTGTCCCAAAGTCATTAACACACCTCCTCAATCACCCAACCTGAATCCCATAGAAAATCTGTGGTGTGAACTCAAAAAATAAGACTGCGTACTACAACAATTAGGTCCACAAAAGATTTAGAGAAAAGATTCACGGAATTATGAAGTAAGATTGGCTCCGAATGTACAAGAAATATAATTGTTAATATGCCACAACGCCTGCGAGAAGTAATTAAACAGAATGGTCATGGTACCAGGTACTAAAAAACTGTGTGTTTAGTTTTGTTTTTGAATGATGATGGCCGAATATTAAAGTGGCGTACTTATGCAGCATGGGATGACAAAATCATATTGATTGTTAAGTTGCATTGTTCATTTTCGTTATTGGCTACCGCTATATTTCATTTAAAGCACACAAGGATGATTGTGCAATATGATTTATGCTTATCTTCATTGCTAATGTAACATAAGGCCATGAAACTGCGATAATCATAGGTGGCCTAATATTTATGTGAGCGACTGTACATTGTATAAACTAGTTTTCTTTTTCAGATCCCGTACACGGCATACTTTTGTTACTGGATTGTACCATAACAAAGACGAGCTTTTTTAATCTCCAATGCATAGACGAATAGGCTACAATTCGAATACAGCAACACTATTATATCATACTTGGTCACAAAGTTAACGCAAAGGTAACAACATACATATTAGCTTCAGAGTGAATCAACCTTCAGACATAAATTAATACTCTTTAGATGTTTCTTACATTTGACGGTTTTACGAAAGCCTAAACGAAGGGAGGGAAGTCCTCCTACATGATTGTTTTTTTACTAAATTAGTGCGTAACTATTTTACGAGAGTGGTGTGTTTCTACGGAGCTGTTTGTTCCACAGAAAATTCTTACACGTCACAGCGGCATTAGACATTATGCAATGTAAAAGCACCAATATGTCAAAGTATTTACTTACAAGGTAACTTTGCCCACATGAGATGACCTCGTAATCCCAAAAAGCGGTATTTTACAGAAGAGACAAAAAGCCGTTATTACGTTTACTTAGAATACATATTTTTGCTATTTGGAACAAAATAGTTATTAACAATTTACTGAATACTCGTATTTCACCCAGATTAGAAGATAAATTTGCATTAAAATTGGGAATTTGTTGTACGAGGTATTTTTTTCTCTTTGAAACCATAAAGCGGAGTTACGAGGTTGCCGGTATTTTGTTTGTAGATTATTTTCATACATTCCTGGAGATACAAGCTTCTGTCGTAGATCAGTTGAAATTGTTGTGTTATGATGACATAAAAACTTAAATTCAACGTAAAATGGAGTTACGAGGTTTTCTTTTAATGATAACGTTTATTTAAGATTGCCCTTTCTCAGAGTTAATGTGTAGGCTTCGGCAATCTTGTGAACTGAAACTGACGTATCAGGAGTTAATCCATGTCCGAGGAGGCAGGGTGAAGCAGGATGAGGTACGTTGAGGCAGGGTGAGGAAGAGCGTGGCACGGTGAGGTAAGTGAGACAGGGGGCATGGCGTGGTACGGTGAGGTAGGGCGAGGCAGGGTGAGGTACAGCGAGGTATTGAGTGGTACGATGAGGCATGGTGAGGAAGAGCGAGGCACGGTGAGGTACAGTGAGACAGGGGGCATGGAGTGATACGGTGAGGTATGGCGAGGCATGGCGTGGTACGGTGAGGTAGGGCGAGGCAGGGTGAGGTAGGGTGAGGCATGGCGAGGCATGGCGANAGGTAAGGCGAGGTAAGGTGAGGCATGGCGAGGCTTGGAGTGGTACGGCGAGGCATGGCGAGGCATGGAGTGGTACGGCGAAGCATGGAGTGGTACGGCGAGACAGGTAGTACTCACGGTTGCTCGCGCAGTCGCCGCAGACGAGTATGCTCGCGATGACAAACAGCAGCAGCAGGAGCAGGCAGTATGGCGAGCGCATGTCGCCCTGCAACTGGAGCACTCGCGAGTGAGCAGCAGACCACAGCCTGCCAGCCAAGTGGGTCACCAGTTACCCAACCACACTCACTCCCCGCCCAGCACGTTTACCTCGCGTCTTCCGCCACGCCGACATTGGCACTGCNATGGCGAGCGCATGTCGCCCTGCAACTGGAGCACTCGCGAGTGAGCAGCAGACCACAGCCTGCCAGCCAAGTGGGTCACCAGTTACCCAACCACACTCACTCCCCGCCCAGCACGTTTACCTCGCGTCTTCCGCCACGCCGACATTGGCACTGCACTGCGTCACGCCGCCAGCTCTTACATACACCGGAGGGCCGTGCCACACACCCTCCTCCACTTGCCCTTCGTCCTTCAGCGTCCAGCGAGTGGCAGGAAGGAGCTGCAAAACTGTTACAAACAATTGAACAACGAAGCTTGGTGTGTATGGTATGTGAAGGGGGAGGTGCTCGTGCCCTTAGCTGAAGGGGACATTGTAGGGCGAACCTATACCTTTACCTCGAAATTGGAAAGCGACAACGTGAGGTCATAGCCTCGATGCACTTTACCTAGGGCACGAAGCCAGGTGAGTGTCTTCGGCTGGTGAATCCGAACACAGCCCATGTGTAATGTTATCTCTGCCAACATTACGACAATCGTTTATAGCAACAATGGCAAGGCTGATTGTCACGGAAGTTAAATTACCTTCACGTCAAGGAAACACTTAGTGTAACACTCGCTGTGTTCGAACTCACCTGCCAAGGACTCTTACCTGACTTCCTGCCCTAGAAAAGTGCATCGGATATGTGACGTCACATTGCCACTGTCCGAATTTGAGGTAAGGGCACATATGCACCCTAGAATCTCCCCTTCAGCTAAGGATACATCCGTTATCAAACCGTTGCTGGTTTTTAGACGCCTAACTGTGTGAAGTATTTCACTTGAGGACATTTACTTCTCGTTCGTTTGTTGTTGTTGCCCGCGCGTACAACACAAAGATGAGGTTGAATAACCAGCATCAAAGAAAGCTAAAACGTGTGCGTATTTTTGTGTTACTTTTTTGAAAGCCACCAACTATTTATATTTTAATTATTTCGATCGCGTATCTGAATTTCATAGGATCACCGCATGACACCGTAAAATTTGCAGGCTCAAGGAGATACGGGGCCGCGGTGGTTTAGTGGCCAGACTACTCGCCTCCAGCCTAGGCGAACCGGGGTCGATTCCCGGATTTTCGCATGTGGGAATCGTGCCGGACGATGCCGCTGGTCGGCGGTTTTTAGCAAGGATTTCCCGTTTCCCCCGCGCTTGCATTCCGGCGTTGCTCCATGCTCACCTCGCTTCACCCTCGTCGGTTCTCAACACCTCGAGTTACGAGCCGCCCATATTCCTTCACTCTCTCACTGAAGGAAACACACGTGTTTGTTTACTGGCAGGAAAGTGTTTGTTGGTGGAACTTAGCACGAACGCAGGAAGACTAACTTCCGTTCCGGAGACGAATGGAACTCCGAGGTCAGAGCTGCACCAAGTGAAGAAGGGAGTCCGAACTCAACATACGCACACTAGGTCATGGAAGGAACGAGGGTTGATAATCGCGAAAGGATCGAGGACAAGTAAACAAGAGCACATAGCACTAACTCGAACATTGTTATTGTCTGTACAATAAGTGTTGAGTGTGTACGCGTATCACAGTAACCTGGTGTTTTGGAAACACGACGAAAGTAAGTACAGCCACTATTTTAATTTCATCCCATTAAATATATTCAAAGATAAAAAATTGTGAAAATGGTAAAAATCTTTTTTAAATGAGTGAGTGGAGAGATTTCGGCAGCTGTTAATATTGAGGTCTTGAGAGCCGATGAGTGTGAAGCGAGTCGAGTATGGAGCAGCGCCGGAATGAAAGGGCTCGGGAACCTGAATACCCCCGAGAAAACCCGCCTTCCAGCGGCATCGTCCGGGACGATATACGCATGCGAAAATCTGGAAGCAACCCCGCATGGAATCGAACGCGATTCGCCCAAGTGGGAGGCGAGTTGCCTAACCACTACACCACCGTGGCACATATTTGTTAAATTAAAGGAAAAAAGTAGAAATTAGTAGTTGTAGTTTACTCCGCCGGCTTACACCGCGTGTAACAATATTCTGTTGTTAGAGGTCTGCTTCAGCAAACCCAGAATGCATTTTGCAGTCTTCGGAGATCCCGTCGTAATGCTTCCTTTTCAAATTATTTACTAGGTATTCCACTTTACTCTGTGTCATAACTGTCTTATAAAATCGTAGCTGTGTTCACACTGAAGTTAAGAAAGATTCGTCTTTGATAAGTTGTATCCAAGCTAACATATGTTGTATCTGGAATTAAAAAAAACGCATTCCAGAATATTGCAAAACGTTTACTTGTTTATCGTTCAAATACACACAATACAAATTATAACTTCAACGTCTATTGCAATCGTGGCATAATACACAATATAAAATTCAGATATAAGTTTGTAGGAGTCAAATAAAATACGACAAACAAAATAAAATAATTGCCACTTGAATGTGAATGGCTAACACTGCGTTACTTTTCGTTACGCCGAAATTGGTGCAACTTCTCGTGCGGAAAATGCAGCTTTACGTCGTTCTTAATTCCAGGCGAACACACCGTTGCGTGATGTACGCTTGAACATAACAACAAAGCAAACTGCAAGCGCAACGCGACAATCTCCTTGGCCACTTCAACGTGTTGACGTCTTGTGCAAGACCGACAGCTACCACCACCTCCCGTCATTCTTTCATTTGCGAATTATATAATATTATTGCTACAAACATTACGATACACTGTTCACAGTAAAGCCCCTCTCACGCTGCCAAATTTTCACCTTCAAATATATTTAACAATTAAATTTGAAGACGAAATAGTATCATTAAATTTTNTCTCACGCTGCCAAATTTTCACCTTCAAATATATTTAACAATTAAATTTGAAGACGAAATAGTATCATTAAATTTTTATATTCAACATGTTGGTCCAAATAACCTTGAATGTATTTGAAAATGTGCCACACTGTAAAATTTTATTTACTGGGAGGATATAATTTGAATTTTCATTTAAAATTTACTATAAAAGTTATTTTGTGTTTCCGTGCTGTCCACTACAGGAAGAAACGTAACAAATGTTGTAGTTTATTTTCACTTCTTTACTAAATTTAAATTTTATTCATCAAATATATTTCTTGCACAATAAAATTTAATGCCTCTGATTTTTTATTATTAATGCGAATTAATCGCTTTAATTTCATGGTCTTAATTAATTAATAACCTTCATAACTCTTTTTAGTGTCAATCAATTGTTCACCATTTCAAAATTTCGTGATGTGGGAAACGGCCATTTTTGTCATACCCTTTTCTGATTGGCTGAACCCTTCAAGCATCAAAGAAATTTTAGGACCCGTCTAATTTGTAAAATGTTTGATGGAAACTAAAGCCATCCGGCTTTTCCACACAAACATGGCGGAGATAATGACGTTTCGGGTGACGTCACAACTTTCCAACTTTATTCGAGCAAACTCATCGGAAGCAGTTTGACGGAAGAATTTGACATTGCAACAGGGGTTTAACAACGGTAGGTGATGTGAACAAACACATGTTCACAACTACTTTCAGATGAACGCTAGCGAAGTAGAGCGCGCCTTATTGAGCGAGGTGACGTAGTACTCGCACACTGGACTCGCATTCGGGAGGACCGGGGTTCGAATCCCGGTCCGGCCATCCTCAATTCCGTTTTCCATGGTTTCCCTCCAGGAGAATGTTTGAGTTGTTCCTTACTACAGGCGAAGGCTGATCTCTTCCCTCTCCTCATTCTCCAATAAACTTACTCCATCGACCTCGCTGTCAACGAGAGAGATGCTTAGACCTGCTACTTAGATCCCGCCTAAGATTCAGGCGCGTCTGAATTAGTTTCGACCTCTAAACGAGTCGCTGGTAGCTATAACAAAATATTGTTACAATTTATAGAAGTATGTGGTCATAGCCAGGTTTTTTTTATGGATGGAGGCCTTGATTAAATAAAACATTAAATAATAATTTCCTAATTTATTTACATACAATAAAAAAATACTGTCGACTTGGCAACTCGTCAATAACGGCTATCACTTCCTATTTATAACTAACACTTTCATAAAAGTTCGTCATCTCACAGAAATTAACACAAGCAAACACTTCAAACCAATGTTTATGTACAGTTTTCTAACACCTACTGAAATACTATTAAATGTATGTATTTTACGTTTGATAGCCCCAGTGTTTACAATCAAGCCTGTGTCGTTCGTCCATTCAATTACACCCGGTTTTGTTCCATTTATCACTAATCTTTCCTGTCTGGAATGTTCTAGAGAGCCCTGAACGCCCTCGTATACAGCCGCACTCTATTCATTGGATACCTCGCCCCTCGCAACACTAACAGCGCATTGCTGAAGTATTCCAGTGGCCTCTCCTTTCCATCCCGAATCTGAGAATCGGGGCTGATTTCAACATCACCAGCATCAGAATTTTGAATGAACTAACCTTCGCTGCTAGGGAAGGCCAGGACTAGGGGGGAGATATCAGGATTTATTTTAGTATATTACAAGCAACTTAACACTCAGGAGTGCAATGACAGTTTAATTTTGCANGGGAGATATCAGGATTTATTTTAGTATATTACAAGCAACTTAACACTCAGGAGTGCAATGACAGTTTAATTTTGCCTCTATCAGTTGGCGCTGTGGCTTAGCGATCGGGTATTAAAATGTTTGAATTTTGCATAAGAAGTATTTCTTATTAGGCATTACCAACACACATATTTTCTCCCTGTTATAATTAGTTGTAATTATAGATTACATATTTTAATTTANTTATTAGGCATTACCAACACACATATTTTCTCCCTGTTATAATTAGTTGTAATTATAGATTACATATTTTAATTTATAGTTAAAATGTAAGAAGAAGTTCAATTTAACCAAGAATAAGGCACGAAAAGTTAGTAATAGTTTAACTTTTTTCTTTTTAACTGAATCACTTAGCTGTGCAGTCTCCAAATATAAACCAAGGAATTGGATTTCACCTTAACCACACATTTTAAATACAACTGAAATGATATTGTATCAGTATTGCAGATGCAACATACTGTAGAATGTTAAACTGATAATATACTAATTGTATAAGATACTTCTTTACAGCAGTTGATACAAGTGGTNAACATACTGTAGAATGTTAAACTGATAATATACTAATTGTATAAGATACTTCTTTACAGCAGTTGATACAAGTGGATATCAGATACAAATTACGAGGTCGATGCTCTGTGAGCCACCTCTAAGCAGTCTCGTNAACATACTGTAGAATGTTAAACTGATAATATACTAATTGTATAAGATACTTCTTTACAGCAGTTGATACAAGTGGTTATCAGATACAAATTACGAGGTCGATGCTCTGTGAGCCACCTCTACGCAGTCTCGTCTGGAGCTCTGCTGGAGTACGAGGTCGATGCTCTGTGAGCCACCTCTAAGCAGTCTCGTCTGGAGCTCTGCTGGAGTACGAGGTCGATGCTCTGTGAGCCACCTCTAAGCAGTCTCGTCTGGAGCTCTGCTGGAGTACGAGGTCGATGCTCTGTGAGCCACCTCTAAGCAGTCTCGTCTGGAGCTCTGCTGGAGTACGAGGTCGATGCTCTGTGAGCCACCTCTAAGCAGTCTCGTCTGGAGCTCTGCTGGAGTACGAGGTCGATGCTCTGTGAGCCACCTCTAAGCAGTCTCGTCTGGAGCTCTGCTGGAGTACGAGGTCGATGCTCTGTGAGCCACCTCTAAGCAGTCTCGTCTGGAGCTCTGCTGGAGTACGAGGTCGATGCTCTGTGAGCCACCTCTAAGCAGTCTCGTCTGGAGCTCTGCTGGAGTACGAGGTCGATGCTCTGTGAGCCACCTCTAAGCAGTCTCGTCTGGAGCTCTGCTGGAGTACGAGGTCGATGCTCTGTGAGCCACCTCTAAGCAGTCTCGTCTGGAGCTCTGCTGGAGTACGAGGTCGATGCTCTGTGAGCCACCTCTAAGCAGTCTCGTCTGGAGCTCTGCTGGAGTACGAGGTCGATGCTCTGTGAGCCACCTCTAAGCAGTCTCGTCTGGAGCTCTGCTGGAGTACGAGGTCGATGCTCTGTGAGCCACCTCTAAGCAGTCTCGTCTGGAGCTCTGCTGGAGTACGAGGTCGATGCTCTGTGAGCCACCTCTAAGCAGTCTCGTCTGGAGCTCTGCTGGAGTACGAGGTCGATGCTCTGTGAGCCACCTCTAAGCAGTCTCGTCTGGAGCTCTGCTGGAGTACGAGGTCGATGCTCTGTGAGCCACCTCTAAGCAGTCTCGTCTGGAGCTCTGCTGGAGTACGAGGTCGATGCTCTGTGAGCCACCTCTAAGCAGTCTCGTCTGGAGCTCTGCTGGAGTACGAGGTCGATGCTCTGTGAGCCACCTCTAAGCAGTCTCGTCTGGAGCTCTGCTGGAGTACGAGGTCCATGCTCTGTGAGCCACCTCTAAGCAGTCTCTTCTGGAGCTCTGTTGGAGTAAGACGTCCATCGCCGCCATCATCCATCGTCCTTGACCCTGTGAAGTGGTGCAAAAATATGTAAACCATATTTGAAAGGAGGATGGAAGTGAATATGATACAATTGTTAGATGAACAGACAGCATGTTTTTTTTTTCAGGTAGCTGTGAGGGAAGACAATTTTATACTAATCTGATGCAGAGTACAAATATACTGTGTTTGTGNTGTGAAGTGGTGCAAAAATATGTAAACCATATTTGAAAGGAGGATGGAAGTGAATATGATACAATTGTTAGATGAACAGACAGCATGTTTTTTTTTTTCAGGTAGCTGTGAGGGAAGACAATTTTATACTAATCTGATGCAGAGTACAAATATACTGTGTTTGTGCTGTGTAATGCTGCTTAATACAGAATTTTTTCCTAGGTACAAGATCAAATAATTTTACAGAACCTATTCTTAGTTTTCATTGTCACCATCTAGCACATCATTCAATAAATGCACTAAATTTTCAGGATCATATTGATCTGCTGCCGTCTCAAACCCAGAATTGCTTAGGAGTGCTCAGTAACAGCCTGGTTGACCCTTGGTGATCGCGTAAACCTAGTCACTGAGTTAACCAATTTGACTCTGTCGGGCTCCTACTCGCAAATGCCCTCTGCTAACTAGGGTGGGGAGGGGGACACGGTGGCACGGCAAGTAGAGGACTCGCCTCCCACCAAGGCAAACTGATTCCCGATGGGAATTGCACATTGGAAGTGTGCCAGACGGTTCTGCTAGTTGGCGGGTTTTCGAGAGGATTTCCTGTTTCCCCCACCCTTGCATCTTGCGCTGCTCCAAACCAAACTCACCTCTTTTCACTCTCTTCGGCTCTTAAGACCCTGCCTTGAAGATACGCCCAAACCTCACCAATCACACTCCACTCCACTAGACTACTAATGTCAACTAACTGTTTGTTATGCACCTGCGGGTTTCAGGGCTGCTGTTCGTGTGGCAGTACAAACACACTACTGGCTGGAAATACGAGCTGTGCTCTGGACTAATTATCCATACTTCTGCGGACACGAACGGGCTGCGAGTGTTCTGGTGAAGGGCGCCAGCTAATCAGCTTCATCTTTCGGACTAGCACAAGACTCACTTGTTGATCTCCGGGTTGGTCGATGGCCGGCATTCCCTGCACCCTAGCGAATTAAGTCGCCGATGATTAATGGCCTATCATGGCTGACCAATACTGCTACATAACTGAATACTTGTGGGATACTCCCGAGAAAACACGTGTCAGACCAGAATTACACAGTGATGTGGTGCGAATGTCACTGTTCTGACAAAATTATGATCTTCAGGGAGAATCCTGAGCAAACACTTGAAGGAAGGGGATCTGTCAGCTGTGGTACCCTCACGAAATAATGTTCGCAATACACAGTGCTTCCATTTTGTAGCTATTTATATATCTGTGAACATGATGAATGATGGTACACCCGAGCGGACATGCGGCTGAGGCCCCGACACTAGTCTAGTGCTGTACAAAATGTCTCACGGACGACAAAAATTACTGTATTACTATATTCCAAGATTAATTAATGAATATTAGAGATATGGTGGTTGGCACAGAGACGAGATGATGGTCTCAGACCTCAACTCGTGTGCAACCTCTAGTCGCAGATGAAGTCCAACTAGACGAACTCCCGTTCAGCAGTGTGGCCCTCGCCAACTTCACCAGCCAGAAACCAAACTCCCTCAATAAAATGGTGAATGAGATGATTACACAGGGTGATGATTACACCCGGAGACCTCACGTTGTACCTACAGACGGCCTACCTGTCCCGCCTTGTTTAAGGGGGTTATCAAGGTCAAGCGTCATATCTTACATACTCTGCCTCGATAGAGTCTAACTAGAGTCTGTATACCCTGACCTGATACATTTAACCTTGTTGATGTTGATGGGCGACTGCCTAGTGAGAGGGACGCCACGTCAAAAGTGAGGAAGTTCTTAATTTTGCTCCATGTCAGATGCGCTGGTAGGGGGCGGACTCTACTGTGGGGGTGTCTGTAAAATAACTCGTCTGCCTAACACTGGTCCCTTACATAAAGTAGGGTAGATCAGGCCCCTACTTGGTACAAAGTCTGTGAGGGTGAGATGATGCTTCTGGGTGTTGGACTAGCTTACCACTGGTGTCGCTCCCTTGTGGCAGACGCTGGAACTGGCTGGAAGACTTCGTCTCAGGCTGGAGCTGACGGCTGAGCAGACTAGGTCCACTGTCGCCTGCTGGTGACCGGGGTGGGGGGCCAGCCAGCTGGTAGGCACGTGGTCGACTGGTGCTGGTGCCATGCTGGTGTCCTCAGGGTCGAATGGTTCCACTCCCAAGGAGAGGGTGTACACCTGGGGTAGTAGTTCAACAGCGGGTTGAGCAGCTCAGGAAACCCTAACCGGGGGGCCAAATAGTCTGGCAGGGAGGGTAGTGGAGTGAGGCTCTACCAATTGCCGGGCGGCTTGTGCTCTATCCCATGGGGACTTACAGCTGAGGGCTGGTGTAGGTTGTTTACTTAGGGGACGGCGAGATGCAAGGACAGCAGCTGTCCTCCGGGCATTCCTCCTGCTCCCTCGTCGGTGAGCGAACGTCAAGGACAGGAAAGGTGCTAATGTTCACCCCATAGAGTGCGGCAGGTAACAAACTCCTAGCTAAAGTGTACTCCAGAAGTACCTGGGTCAAGCCTCGTCAGGCCTGGCACCCCCTCCAGAGAGTTTGTATGCTCTGGAGGGAATGGGTTAGCTGACTTAGTTGGCCCAGATGCTTCGTCGTGTATCTTTCTAGTGGTTGGGGCTCTACCATACTTGCGCACCAGGTACCTTTACGTACCGGGTACATAGTATGGGTGACCATCGAACTTGATCTTGTGTGTGGCGTATGTGTAGTCCTCGTTAGGGGCTGCCCTTAGTCCTACTGTACGTCGGAAACTGTTGCCAATGTGCGGTCCCCTGCCGCTCCCTTCGAGGATGACGCTTACCAGGTTGGGGAAAGGGCACACATTCACTACAGAGCAAGGAAAGACAGAAGTCAGCTAGACTACGTATATTATTCCCTTGAGAATAGAAACACAGTGACCCGTACTACCTCCTACCTCTACACACACTAGTAGGTGTTCAACAGACTTCGTACAAGAGCAAGACCGGTGAAGGTGCCTGTTGGCTTGAAGAGCGAACGAGAGCTGACAATTGAGTAGTTGTGAAAACAACTGGACCCTAATTGTAGTTTGTAGTCCTGAAGGGACCCAGGGCACAACGTGTGGTGTACATGTCGGGTGTGGTGATGCTTGACTGCAAGTATCAGGGGGCAGCGACGACTCTTCGGCTGCTGTTTCAGGGAAGTCGTCGTCGGCTGAAGAACTGGTAGAAGACTGGGAGGTCTACGAGAGTCCTGAGGAGGACTATGGTTGAGCAGTAGAGAGCCTTAGCACGACTTGAGCTGAGGCGAGCTACGTCGACAACTGGCGTTGACTCTCCGGGGAGGAGCAGGGTTGGCAGAGAGGCCAAGCACTGGATGGTGCTAGGGAGAGCTGCACGTCGTCGTATTCCTCTTGGCTAGAGGAGTCCCATGTGCTTCGTTCACTCTCGGTAATCTTCGGCCACCTCCCCTTCAGGCTCGTGCCGGGCGGCGCTGCTGCTGACATCTCTTGGCGGGGAGGTCTGACTATGATTGCGAGCAAACTCTTGTAAACCCGCAGATGCTTCTCAGTTTACAAGTTGTGGGGACGACGACATGACTTCCTATCATCATGTGTGTGCTGGCCTTGGAAGCGGTCAGTCGTGGTTCGATTCCCTCGGAAGCACGTGACGCGCACGTAATGAGGCGGAGTCGAATAATAATAATAATAATGAGTAGGAAGCATCATGTGTCAACGTTGACGTACACCTCGGCCCTTGTGGCCGTCACAAGCCAACTGCCGTACCTGGCCACAGCGGAGGGGAGCATCCCTGCCGGACCCTAGCACTACGAGAATGGTGCTTGGAGATGGGCTGGAACTCTGTAGATGGAGGCAGGATGTCGCAGAGCTGCACTACGATGCTCAATCCTGGCAGACAGTGCATTAAGAACCAGTTTTTTGTTGTTGGAAATTTATGGAGGAGTCGGAGGGGTAAAGAATAGCACAGAAGAATTAAAATTAGAATCGATTCACTTTATTGGTAAACTTTAAGAGGCAGTGTCACCTGGCATTTTTAAATTTATTCCCAATTCAAATTTTGGAGGTTTTATTGAAGAAAGCGACAAAAGCAGCTCAGCTAATTACTTTACCCATCATTATGAGCATAATATACAAACTACTAATGCATATTTATGCAGCAATTAACTTAATACAAAATGTTCCATACTAATTTATTCTCACCTTTTCTTTTAGTGATAACAAGGGAACACCTGTTAACAATCGGGTACAAACATTTCCATAAAAACATGAAATCAAGTGTTTCTGAAGTGAAACTTTTTAGTAACAACCCCGACTCTTCTGTTATGGCACTAAAACAAATACCGCTTTCTGTATAAGAGGTGATACAGCCTCTTACATGAAGCAGCGGGTCAAATGAATCCATTATGCCCTTACTGACCAAATGTTACTGTGTGTTATGGGGAATCACATTTTTTATTTCCACCGCCTGGTTAGCAGCAAATGTTTTTAGCCTGTGTAGAGCCAACTGTAACCATGCCAGAACCACTGATGAATCAGTTCAGGAAAGTCATTCCAGATCGCCCATTTTAGAACCATACAGTATTCCAACTAGTAGCCATAATCGGCTCTGTATAAACGCAGCATACAGCTCCAGTTTCAGAACTGGCAGGGTTCTTAACAGAGCTACATTTGACTTCGCTGCAAGATCCACCTGAACACCATTACGCTTCTTGCACTGAACATACATTGCAGCTGCACATGCCTTTTCGCTGGCGTCGCGGAATCCCCGAAACTGTACCGCAGGCTCCATTGTAGGAACAAACCTGCCAGTTTTTACATCAACAATCAAAGGAAGAGCTTTGAAGTGGTTTCACTGGGTCGAGATGATGTGTTCAACTATAGTTTATCGCATCCAAATCCCTGAACCCACAAGACTTAAAACATAAAAATTCACTGTTGCACACAAAAATACATTAAGTCAATCGTAAAGTTGTTGGTTACCATGAAGCACTTGGTGGCAACATTCAATTTCAGTATGTTTTTGATGAAAGCATTGTTGGGTCGTTTCATCAGTGGAATATTCAGCCGAAACTTGAGACAGTATATATATACTGGAACAGGATTATGCTTTGGCAACAATGTTAGAACAAGCAGAGAAGCAACAGAAACTGTTTCAAGTTTCACTTTGAATCGAGTTATGCACTCACTAAGAGTACTGCAAACCAATCCTTTTCCAAACACAATCCCATAGTTTGTGCAGACATTGGGAGGCAGCCGTCAAGAGTGTCAACATTACCTGCATCGCTTCATGGTCACCCAACTGCTGTCGCCTGAAGAGCTTGCACAAATCTCGGCAGTCCTCAACTCGCGACCACGCCGTGCCCTGTCCACTGACTTGAGTCAATGCAACGTCCTGGCACCTGCTCAGTCTTGTAGGAGAGCCCCCTAGCAGCTTTGCTGGACCACGACATGTGCAAGCTGCCTTTGAATCGACTCGACAGGTGGCAGATGATAGTCCAATGGCAGCAACAGATGTGGATAATATAGAGCACAGAGTATCTGCATACCCTCCAGCAGAGGGCTAAGTGAACTAAAATGTATCCGACCTGTACACGCAGGTCAACCGGTTCTCCTGGAGTCGTGAGGGTTGTGTCACTGGAGGCTCCCACAAGACAGTCACTCGACCAGTGTCAAAGGTCTCTCTCTTTGTAACCACTTGACTGATCTTGAAAGCAACAATAATTTTGGTTTATCTTTTGTGTGTAGTAATACTAGTGAAGTGTTAGGAAGATAACTGTTTTTGGTGGGCTGGATGTTGATGCCTAAAGTAGCGTGGTGTCGTCATTGCACTTGAGGACAAGACTGTGTGAAGAGAACTTGTCAGCCAATTAGTGCACCTAATACAATAATTACAATTAAAAATGGATGACTTGCATAATTAACAAAATTTTAGTTTTAAAAATTCTTGACTTTTATTATTATTATAAAAGCGCTTCATTGGTAGGGCCAAAATGTTATCTGCATTACATAAATACAAATTCATCACATAAAATAAATATTTTTACCAAAAATGCAATATTCATTTAAACATTGTAACGAAAAGCTAAAAATTATTTTTTCATAAGGGGAAGGCAACAGGGAAATAAAAAATTCAAATTCACTCTACACTGTTAAAAAATTCAGCATTTTATTTTCTGAATGACTTTCTTCAGTTCTTATAATACACAAAATGTACAGTAGATCAACTTTTATACAAGATAGAAACTGTTATATTTAAATAGAATTCTCAACAGAACAAATACATTGTCAAAATAAATAACTTACTTAAAAATTCAAAAAATTTTACGGGCTGTCAATATTACATGTAGCATAGTGTATAGAGATACAGATGCGTGGGAGGATTCGGTGAACATAAAATAAATTTTTAATTGCCATATAAATGTTTTAAAAACGCATGCCTATGATCTGTACCGTACCGACTACAAAAGTACACACACACTGTCAGATGCTGTCGACATACCAGTCACACCACATATGATATCAAATCAGTTATATCCATCATCTAGCTGTACGAAGTAAGGTGGTATCTACTCCATTAATACCACCCCTACAAAAAAAAAAACAATACAAGCTGTTTTAAATTTGAATAATATTCCATTTTTATGTTTTACAATCAACATCTGCGAAGATCTGAAAAAATAAATTCCCTAGCAAACAACAAGCATACTGTATCAATCACAATAAAAAAATTTATAATATAACTATTAGGAAAAAAATTTAATGTTCAAAAGCAAATGACTGCAGAACAAGCAATGCAAACAATTAATACGTTTTAAAATGTGGCTAATTTTTTTATAAATGTTAATTTCTGCAATGCCACTTTATTCAAATTATTTCTTTGCTCTCACTTAAACAGAAGCTGTTCTGCACACTTGCGACGCACAGGGAAGGCGAGCAGCGCGCGTAGTGCGGAGGAGAAGTGNAGACAAGGAAGGAAGCCGTCGGCGAGCAGCGTGCATAGTGCGGAGGAGAAGTGGCAAAGTAAACACACAGCTGTACTCCGCATTCCTGAATGGCTACTGTCGGGCCGAAGAAAGAGCTACGTCCGTTGTCGCTAGACTGAAACACGCCCACCTCAGATATGAAACAAGTGGCAATTCTCAACACGCCACATACTAAAGTTGTTTTATGAAAGTTTTTCATACCACTTGAGAAACCACGCAGTGATTTCCATAGGCATTACAGTAAAATGCTATGAAGTTAACAGAAGAACCACATATTTATCTACTCAACGTCATGNGCACAGGGAAGGCGAGCAGCGCGCGTAGTGCGGAGGAGAAGTGGCAAAGTAAACACACAGCTGTACTCCGCATTCCTGAATGGCTACTGTCCGGCCGAAGACAGAGCTACTTCCGTTGTCGCTAGACTGAAACACGCCCACCTCAGATATGAAACAAGTGGCAATTCTCAACACGCCACATACCAAAGTTGTTTTATGAAAGTTTTTCATACCACTTGAGAAACCACGTAGTGATTTCCATAGGCATTACAGTAAAATGCTATGAAGTTAACAGAAGAACCACATATTTATCTACTCAACGTCATGCCAGAATGTCTAACTGCTTGCTACAGACAAACAACTCTCATAAATTCTTTCTTGGAAACTTGCTGGAAATAGTGGTTGAGCGCCAAAGTGAGTAAAGGTTAAGGTCTAGCACTGTGCCTCGTAAAAAAAAAAAAACAAGTAATAAACAAGCAGAAACATAAGTTCAATGAGACCACAGTCAAGGTGTTTTGAAAAGGAGAATATTTAGCTACTTTTAACAGTGTGAAACAACACAAGTGGAAACTTCTGACATTTACCAGAACGTGCTGCATCAAAAATATTTGCCACCGCATTTAATCAAACAAACAAATACTGGGGAAATATATAAAATGGTGGTGTGATATGGGCTAGGCCCATAAGGAACATGTTTGATAAATGGTCAACGTTCCCCTGACCCTCGCGCCTCGGCATAAAGGAGGCTCCGTGAACACGACCGGCTCCGGAAGCGGATGCGAGTCCTGTGCAACTGACCGAGGGGAATGACTGCGTCGAGGCGGAGTCGGCACTCGTGTTACGAGATAGCTGGCAGTCCAGCTACGTTTACCTCCATTATCATCCGAGTGGCAAAGGATTAGTGCAGTCGACACACCGAGAGCTCTCTCTCGATCATCATATATAGGAGAGGCGGCGAGCTGGGGTCGGGACTCGGTCTTCACGTTCACCCAAGGTAGAGTGGGCCGATCACGTGTGGGGGTGTGGGGATCACCTCAGGAGGCAGCGCATCGCGGAAGTATGGTGAGTATGGTGACCCTGCGTGTGGCTAGGGCCTTCGCTGTAATAAAACAAACTAGTTCCACAGCACGTTTGGTAATACTTGTTATAGTATCGCAATCTCCGCTCCCCGCCCTGTACCGGGATGCCGCAGGCCATCCTGTCGAGTCCAGCTGAGGCAGACACATCTCCAGTCCAACGCCAGAGAGGGGAGCAGCAACTAAAGACGCTCGTACATAGAGAAGCAGCGGCAGCACGTGCAGGTAAGGTGACGGCTGCTACGTAGGAGGGTGCAAGCCAGGTTGCATCCTTCGACGCCACTAGGGGGCTGCGAACAAGCAGGGCTTGCGTCCGACTACCACGGCCCTGTGGCAGTCCACCACCCCTACTTACACGAGACCACTCTGCACGAACTTGCGTCGAGTGATTCCCTGATCCTGATAGACTACCTGGGGGAGTCTCTCAACAACAGAACAGATCATGACGGTCAACCTCCCGGCAACAGAACGACCCAAGGAGATGGATGGATCCTCAGGTGGGAAAAGTTTAATGACAATGGTTAAATAAAAAAATTTAAATATTCCTGCATTTGGTAACCACGAAAACAATCACAGAAGTATTTGGAAAATGTCCTTGCCAGGTAAAACATTCCAAAAGTGTTTTGCCGAAATTTGTTTTCAAAACATCAATGGTTCGTACATGATACTATGTCTGATGAGATGTATCTGCATTTCTTTATCACGTAACACGCAGGATTCTAACCACGTTGCTTCTCCTTGAACCAGCAGCTGTCCATTCCTGCCATGAAACTGCATTTTAAATTGATGTAATTACACTTTAGCTCTCAACATATTATTATTACAATCACGAAGTCGCTACACTTGAAGCCTGGTGAAATCTAACAAATGAAGAATGTAAGGAGCTCTTCTTTTGTCACCGTACACACTAACACAAGCAGTATTTTTGTCATTTATAATTGTCTAATTTCCTACTTTTACCTTCCCAAAATGCTGATGGTAAGTCAGATGTAATACATTTACTTCCGTTGACAGGTGAAATCAGCAAAACCCATTATATACTTTAAGACATCCGACACGTACACCGATACCTTCCACAGCTCAACACACACCTGGTGCGTGGCGGACTAATCAGTCATTCTCTGCTCCACACATTAAACATATTACAAAAAAACCACTAACATAAGGAAATAGTTTACACGAGTGAGTATCCAAACTAACTCTATACAAAACTGGACTTGACAACTGCTACAACATGTTTCCTACTACAATAGTTTCAATAAATAGTGAATATAGAAGTAATAAATGTCCAACACATTTTTGATGCAAATCGTATTTGAAAGTTACCTATTGCGATGTAACATTTTCATAACTTCAATTAAAGGCACAAAGTAAAATCTATTAATAATAATTCTGCTGCTGAGATGACAAAACCAAATTATTGTAATTCAAGTTTACTTTACAAATGATACGAGTGCAGTCACTGTAACTTACTGACTCCGTATTCCAGTGATGTATCAATAACACGTCTACTCTACGTCTGACCAGCACGTTACGCTGGAAAACAGAAATGCATTACCACATACCTTATTAACAATTTGTTTCCATGCAATAAATTGAAGAATCTACTGGTGTACAATAAAAAAATATTTTCAAAATACAAGTTTTCAAGGCTGATTTAAAACATATGTATTAAAAAATAGCACTTCTGAAAACAGTATTGAGACGTTATGTGTTTCTAGGTAATGTTAAATTTTAAAATACATTCCAAATAAAATTAAAACAAGTACACAAGAGTACTAAACTAAAATTAATTTATCACATATTAGTTCTCAAAATAATGTACTGTAATGATTAAGATACTACATTAAAAAAAAAACCTATTAACACAGCTTTAGTACAGAATATATTTTTATCAAAATACAAGAAGTAAAAATATATCTGTAACAAGACAGTATTTACATAGCGTATCACGTTTTAAACACATACTGATGTCACAAATTACAATAAATCAACAAAGACTTAGACAAGTAATTTGCAAATGATCACTGTTGCACCCTTAAATATGCTGCAGGTGCAGTCACAAATTCTTGCCAATGGGGAAAATTGTGAATTGTGCAGCGAGATGAGAAACAATGCCTCGCAACCGAGAGTGGCCGCTAAGTCTGTGTTTTTTCAGTTTGCAGCAATATACAGTAATAACCACGGCAAGCGCGCTGGAGAGGCACTGATCAAGTGTAATACAACATGGATGCAGTAATAACCACGGCAAGCGCGCTGGAGAGGCACTGATCAAGTGTAATACAACATGGATGCAGTAATAACCACGGCAAGCGCGCTGGAGAGGCACTGATCAAGTGCAATACAACATGGATGCAGTAATAACCACGGCAAGCGCGCTGGAGAGGCACTGAACAAGTGCAATACAACATGGATGCAGTAATAACCACGGCAAGCGCGCTGGAGAGGCACTGATCAAGTGCAATACAACATGGATGCAGTAATAACCACGGCAAGCGCGCTGGAGAGGCACTGATCAAGTGTAATGCAACATGGATGCAGCATAGCCTGCAATGTGGCATACATGTCACTATAGCCTATTTGCAGTATCTTTATTTTTTTTTAATAAAACCTTTTAAAAATCACCACATAACGTTTGGTTATTTTTGGTTGAACTAAACATTTATCTACATTTGATCTATAAATAGTAATATTTCATATATAATTAATATGAATAAAACGGAGACATGTTAGTAACACCTAGTAAGAAATAGTTCTCATGAAAAACATTATCAACCTAAGTAAATATAGTGTGTTGTTGGTTAGGTGCGTTTGCCTAGACTCTGCTTCAGCGGAGGAATATCCGGAAAGTAGAACTTCAGCACGGCTTCATAACAGTTGGAAGTACCCGTGAAAGGACTGTGGTCTGTAATTTGCTCATGATGGTCAGAAACAATGATAATAATTAACTCCATTATGACTAAAAATAAAAGACAAAGGTAAATACAGTGTAAAGATTTCCATAATACATGAATAACAGCAACCTATTACAAGAGGCCACGAGTAACAGCGGTAACCGACTCACTGTCTGCCACTAGACTGCCAATAAAAACACCAAACATTTTGCAGGCCAGCTTGGTCTCTCATAAGTTGGCGAGATTTTTACAGTCTGTGAGCGGCAACTTGACGTATACGTAAAAAACAACGTGCCATTTACAAAATTCTGTATCAGCTGATGCATGAACGAATGAAAATTAATATTACGTTGGCTATTCTGATCTGACTGCATCGCAGACGCACATCAAGCCAGCAAAAAATATGCGGATAAGAAAGAGTTCCTAGATTAATTAATATGTTTTATTTTACGTGTTCACAAACCAGCTGTTATTAGTGCTACAAACTAAACTTTGTGCTAAGGTAGTTATTTATGTGTGTTCAAAGTGAAACGGACATTACAACGGTCCGTATTCAAATGAAATGCAACTTCAAATATTGGGATTTCTTTTTATGTCATACCCACTATCCACACCTTCCTAAATGCTTGATATTAATTCCAAAAACCTACAGAAATATCGGAGGGTATAGTTAAATCATTTTTTCAAATAATTTGACGAAATATATTTCAAACTCTTGTCGATTTGAGCCAATAAAAGGAGAAAAGTGAACTTTTACAAAGACGGAATCAAGAGCAAGTCAAAGTGCTGCTACCTGTGGAGGTAGTTCGCAACAAACCCTACCACGCCATCTGTTACAACACACCCTTCCACGCTATCCGTCAGCGAGATCCCAAACTACAACCAGTTCTCCCGCAAACCCAAATTTGTATTGTTACTATTATGTATTAACAAAACGAAGAAAATAGGGTGCAGGTGAGTAGTTTTGAAGAATTCTTACGTTATTCCACGCCACATATTTCTAACTCAAGCTGTTTAGTATCAGTAAAAGCAGAATAACTGCTTTGCAGAAGTCGTTGGTAAGTTGTTTGTTGGCGAATGAAAAGTGCGTTGTCAAGCAAGTTTCCCGTATTACTTTTATTTCCATATTAGCTGTAACATCCAAAGTGTGATAAGAACTACAATTACAGTCTCGCAAATGTTAACGCAAATTCGTTGTCTGTAATAAATATAAAAATTGGTAACAAATATCACATTTTTTGCAAAGTTTTCTGTTTTTACTTTTAAAACCTACAAATTTTTTTGACAGATGTGAATCTATAAATACCTTAAAATTTGTTTAGCATTACAATGGAAAGTGGATTAGCTGACAGCGTGTTAATAAAACAAATATATAGCCGCCACTTGACGCACCAGCTGATGGTGAAAGTGCACATAAACGAAAAGTAAACATTGGCGCTACTTTCGTCGAACTGCCAAAATCTCGCCACTTATGTGAGACAGACCATACTATTGGCATTTTTATAAACACAGTGCATGTAGAACTCTTCTCCTAACAAATGGTACTATGAGATTTTTTTTTCCCAACAAATATTAGTAGTTTCTAAAATATAGTTGAGAAAAGGAAATATATTTGTTTTGAACTATCTAACCTGCTATTCTCTAAGAAAACAATTATGTGTTAGGCATGTGGCAGTGTACATCTGAAATTAAAGTGATGGGGATTACATTTTAGATAGGAGACAATGCACAAGTACTCACACGGAAGTAGTNAATTAAAGTGATGGGGATTACATTTTAGATAGGAGACAATGCACAAGTACTCACACGGCAGTACTTGTGGATGCACACAAAAGTCAGACAAACACATCTTCCACACAGACGTGCGGTCGCAACGTTTCGCGGCGGCACGTTGATGAAGCTGGCCTAGCTAGGGGAACGTCGTGAAAATGCGCGTGGAAAATGTGTCCGTCCTACATTTGTGTGCAAATGTGTGCGTGTCTACTACATATTTATAACGCTATCAGTAGCGTAGTGGCCTGTTCCCGCCATATCTTAAAGTGATAGAGAGGATGAGTCAACCTGAGGAATATTCAGGGTGACGGCACACAAACAAAACACACTCACAAAGCATTGAAAATTCATAGCAGTAAACTAAAATGCAGTGTAAATTAAATGAAATAAACTGTGTGAAAATACGTTTAATGTCAACAGTGTTGGTGTAGACTGTGGCCGTCGGCAAAGAAAAGAAAATACAGTTTGAGTCCAAAATCATTTACTACACATTCAAACTTTAAATTCCATTGTTGGTTCAAAATAATTAAAATCACTCAAAATCAAATTTAAAATTGACTTTTAAATTTGCCTGGTAGAAATCACATTAAAAAAATTACTGTTCAAAGTTGAAATTCAAAAACATTTAATAATTGTCAGTTGCACATAACTGTCAAAATCTGAATAAATGTTCAGCTCCCAGACGCCTAGCGTCCCCGCCCCCTCAAGACGTCGGCAGCAGTTAGCATGAGCACTTTAATTAGCCCTTAAGGCCCCCAACTCGCAAGGTACCATATCTCGGTGTTATATATGTGTATAATACTCAAGACAATATAACCCTGTCAGTTGAAACACCGAGTGACTACATTATTGCCCTACCCCTCAACACCCAAGGCACCAATAGTCTGTGCCTGGTAATAACAACTCGGACCCTATTCGCCTCCCTGTATCTCATATCACAGGGAGGCGAATAGCGTCAAGTTTGCCAACCACAAGAACACTGCTCACCAGGATCATTAACATATTTATCATATGCATGTATTATCAACATTGTGCCATTATTGTGAACATTCTATCAGTCAAACCAAACATACCAGATGTCCATACCATCGAACCAACAAGACTGGTAGACCATACCTTGTTATACCAGGCTCAGAACTTCTTAGCCACTCAGTATCAGTGCATTGTTTCCACATTTATCAAGTGTCCGCGACGTCAAATTATGCGTGTGGTGAAATATCACTTGTATTAATATAAACTTCAATTCTCTACATAAAGGNGTGTCCGCGACGTCAAATTATGCGTGTGGTGAAATATCACTTGTATTAATATAAACTTCAATTCTCTACATAAAGAGGAACATTTCAATACATTAGACACAGAAATTGGTTATGCATTTAAAAGGTATACTNAGTGTCCGCGACGTCAAATTATGCGTGTGGTGAAATATCACTTGTATTAATATAAACTTCAATTCTCTACATAAAGGAACATTTCAATACATTAGACACAGAAATTGGTTATGCATTTAAAAGGTATATTGTATTTACGAGTTTATATAAATTAGGAAAATGCCGAAGCAGACGAACTGCCAAATTTTTATGTTAGTATTACAAATGTTCTGACACTTAAATTTACAGATCAGCAACATATATTACGTGACGACAAATACATTTAATTTAATTACAGTTACATGTAGCATAGAAAAAATTATTCTTACTTATGCTTTAACTCGTAACGACAGCGCAAGCTCCTCTACCCTGCCCGTGCCGTTGTAATGCCATTCCTTTCAATTATGAACTTACAACCAAAACAGACATTTTTGCCACGGAACTTGTTGAAACCGCATACCCTATTTTTTCACTCATAGTTACCGTATTTTTTTTTTTTGTAGAAATGCTTCTTCCTTATCATAAAATTCTAACACATTTCTCCAAACAAAGCATTTGTTAAAGTTTTCAAAATCTGCAACTCGTTTTCTGAAATTTTTTTTTTCAATACGACACAAATATTTGCTTTTGACGTAGATGCAATGCTGCTGTTCCCTTCTTTGCATATATATCACACTGCACATTCTGAGACATCACACGCTCTTGTTATCATGGACTCGTTTTAAATGTATACTTTCACAAATGTAGAATAATGCACACCAAAGGTTATATAAATCAGCCTCGTTTGTGAACCTCTTTCCTTTTGCAAGATGTACTGGTGCTGGCAACAATGTTTACTTTGTGTCACAATGTAAATAAAAACTTTTACGTGCAAGAAAATGAAAAGCAGTGAGAATCGTTCAAATCGCGTTGTGGTACTGGCGTTGACGCTACAGCAGACACCAGCGCCGGGTGGAGTGAGACAACTGTATGTATCGACTAAGCACGCGTCATACTTCTTTATCTTTTGCCTCGAAAGCAAGACGGGTGCATTTAGCTATGCCTTCAAAATATGGTTCCTTCTCACGGCAATAATGAATTGAGTTCTCTATTCTGATAAATAGTCACGAATTCATGCCAACTGTCATTCACATTCCTTAATAATTTCAAACACGAATGGATACGCATACAGACTTCAGATTTTTATCTACTTATTCAGTAAAATGAGCATATTGCAAAAAATTACAGAATTTTAATGAGAAATCTTTCACAATTTTTTGAGCGCATCTGAGAAACATTTTGCTCGACTCATTGTGGCTACTGTAACACCGAACTAGGTAACAGCGCACAGCCGTGATAGGCTACCGACACCAGCTAGTGGGAGGAGCATGGCAGACTGACTGACCGGCCAACAAGTTCTGAGCCGGGTTTACATTCAGGTACACAATAGATTGTGCAAGTAAGCGTTCCTAGTTAAATAAAATTAAAAATAACATTGAAACAGGTTTCGGTCACACATACTTCATCGCAGATATAAATAGAAATAGATGCAGAGCACCAGACATTCGCCTGAAACTAAATGTCAACTGGCCTCCCCAGTTGTTCAACAGGATCTCATTGTCCATTCTAAGCAGTTGTGTCTATTCTAATTAAAAAAAAAAACTATGGAATATTTTTTCACGACCAAAATGAAAGTCTATACTTTGTTATGTCTTGGTTACCTACTATATCAATTTCTAAATTTCTATCAGTCTCTAAACTTTTAACATTTAACCTTCTTCCGCAAGTTTTCTATTGCTGAAATTCTGCCAAGGGAACTTGTAGCTTAGAAATACAAATCATATTCTGCTTTGAACCACAATGCAAACATAGTAATGGGTTTAGTAATTTTAAAATAACGGTGCATTATACCTTGATAAAAATCATTCTTTATGCAGAGTCCAGCAAAAAAAATTAATAAAAAAAAACCCACACAAATTTTACATTAAAAAAAGATTTACATTATTTTTTCCACACAAACTTTGTTTTTAATATTCCTCACCTTTTCAACATATTTAACACGGACTGTTCATTTTTCCTCCAGAAGGTTCATTAACATTTACTGCTATCAGTCCGAGTGTGCCTTCAAATATGTCGACCTGCTTGGTTGGTCAGTGCTGCAGTTAATGGTTAACAGTCGAAGCGAGTCCACAAGATATAAAAGGGAGCGAGCACATCTTATCATATTCATTAAGTATCTTTGAAGTCAATGTCAACTTATATACCAATCACTGTCAACAAAAACTAACACACAACACAACTTCAAACAATGGTGGATTCTAGCATAATACAGGACTATTCAACTTTAAAATAATATTTCCATAGGCTTTCTTAACACACGGCAGATAAAGTTTAATTCATTTTCCCGATAAAATTTTTAATTGAAGCGAATCCAGCTGCTACATCTGTTGAAAACTCATTTTAACGCCCTCCTTTTCACATCATGTTAAATTCATTCCATTTCTGGAACCAACACATCATTATGATCACAAGTAATTTCTTCCATGGTGGAACACTAAAGAGGGACGAAATTCCCTTTAAAATATGGCAACCGTCACTAATATGTATGTTATGTATTCAGTGTGACCAAACACAATTAGCTGACTGCTTGTATGAGATCTGAGTCCACAACAAGAAAAAATCAAGCCATTTGTATGAAAGTTCACAGGAGCAAGAAACCAATCACAGTTGCTACGTTGGCTGCCAGACTTATTTCACAAAGTTTGCCCCACAACCTAAATGTATACAGTACAACCTCTATATAGCGAACCTCTTTATAACAAAATTTGTGTTCGGTCCAGTCAAAACTGTATACATATAACACAAGGCATTGTCTACTCTTTATAATAAATTATTTTTCCCTCTTCGGCACAAAACCTGAAAAGTCTGATTATATTTCATTTCCCTTTACATTGTTCCCTTTTCATTTTACTAAATTTAATTTAAAACTGTAAAAAAAAAAAAAATTTTTTACACATTTTAGATAAAAAGGAAAATGTATTAGAGCCATAATGTTATTTTAAGTTCTGTAGAAGCTGTTATAATTGTTTCGCTCCCTATGTACAAAGTATTTTTTGCCATAAGAGATTTTACTACTCAAGCATTTAAAAGAAAATCAATTTAATACTTTTCTAATAGAAATACACAAAAAAACCAATGCAATTCAATTTCAGCAGCAATTAGATTCAAAATTGTCTGCAAAAAAAAAATTTTATCACCTCTTTATAAAGAACCTCTTTATAACAAAAACACAAAAATTTGTTTGCTTAAATTTTGTTATACAATGATTTTACTGTACTTTCTTTCATTATTCTACAAACAAATGCATTAAAATGTCATAGAAATAACTCGCATACCAGCTTTATATTTGTGTCATGTTCAATTGTGTGTGTCCATTCATGGCTCACATGGGTTGAAGATAAGCTCTGTTCTTGTATTATGCCTGGCCTGTGTGTGTTACATTTGGACACGGCTAATGTTTAGTTTACAACTCATGAAATAAATATTTACATTTGAAACCATTTAAATATACAACAGCCAAGAACACAGTAAAAAATACAACCCAAAAAATTTTCTTTGAAGAGAACCTATATTAAAGAAAATAATATAAATATTACTGAAACAACATATTAATAATATATACAATGAAATAAGCGCAAGTACTCAGAGTCAAGTATTTGTCAAGATGAACGCGCGCGCACACACACAATGTTTCAACTGGTTAAACATGTGTCATCCTTCATTGTTCACTGTGTGTGTGTGTGGGTGTGTGTTGACACGTACTAGACTGCGAGTACAGTCAGCTCTCGTTTCTAAGACCCACAAAATGACAACCCTCTAAAACTAATAACTCTATTTTGGGGAACCACAAAGAACCCTTGGCTTTTATTCGGGACAGACAGGCATGAGCTTGCTTCCTCCCATCACGTCTCGCGAGTGGGCACAGGGTCACATCTTCCCTTGTACATGCATCTGTGATGTGCGCAATCAAAACAAAACCTGGACACTACTAACGTCTACCAATTTTTTATTTCACATTCCACTTCATGTATTTTTGTATTTGTTTAGTCGTGTAACAGTACAACTTCGATAATTTGAAATATTCTGGACCAAAATTTTTACTTAGAATGACATACAGTAGAGACCCGAATTTGCGAGGCCTCACTGTGCCTGAGAATGACCTCGCAAAATTGTTTCCGACCAATTTTGACTCCCCAAAAATTGCATTAAAATAGCATTTTTCGTATTAAGTCAGCTTTAATAATCTGTGATTGCAAAAAAGGAAAATTTATTTTAATAGACAGACGTCTTCCGAATTATGTATACCCCAGAGGGCGTATACAAACTCCCCTTGTCCCTAAAAAAAATGTAAACTTTTGGCGCCGAATCACTTTAACATGTGCGTTTCCAGTAGCTTTTTAAGGGAAAATCAGACAACGTTAATGAAATATTATTTTAATTCAATAGGCACACGTCTTCCAAACAAGATTATACAGTACGAGCAACGCTGTTGGTGACAACTAAGACAAGTGTCGCGGCTTACCGCGCTCTTCCGGGAGTGACGGCGTATCTCCGAGCGGTGAAGGGCGGACCAGCATCGAAGCAACAACTACTCAAATACANTTTGGTGTGGTGGAAGTGAGAAATAGGAGGACAGAAACTAAACACAAGGAGTGGTATGGCAACAGGAGCGAGGCTGGCCGAGTAGGTCAAGTTTACGGCAGTCGTAAAGAAAGAGGGTAGAATGAAACCCTAATCCAATTGGCACTTTATGTTTACAAAATGGTTACGTGATCCGTTTTGTCTACAAAATCTACGACGTATTTTTATAATTGCGTTCTGTCCGCTTTAAAGCTAAAAAATACAAATTACTAAAATACCACCACAATAGTTTGCCTGTTCGAAAAGTTTAAATGCATATATGTCACGTTATTGGAATAAACAAATGTTTATTGTACTCGCAATGCCACAGTTTTTAACAGATTTTCATCTTGCGGCATGCAAATTACAAATAGCAACACTACAACTGATGTATTTTATCTCTGTGGACTCATGAACATTCTTTAAATAAATTTTTATTGCAATTTATTGTATTTTTTCAACAATTTTTATTATTTTTTGACGATTCCTGAGAATGGCCTTGCAAAATCGCTGTCTCGTTAAACCCAAAACTTATAATTTCAAATTATCCAAATAAAAAAAGTTTTTGGTCAATATGTTTTTGCTTAGGGCAAGGTCTACCCACTTCCCACTGAAAACAGTGTTAACATTGCAGAAGTTTATGAAAATTAGAATCTGTGGTATTTCCCCACATAGCAAATGCAATTTTTCCCCTGGAAATGAGGTTACCTACACAGATCTAAGCATTTGGAGTAAAATTAAAAATGAATGGTGGATTACAATGACTGCTACTAAAAGATCATAAAAATAAAACTGTGTTGATGAAATGTGTGAATGGGACGGGGTAAAAATAAACCGTGATAGATGTGCAGTTTATTGTTTCTATATATGGTGACGGTAGTTCCTTGATGCAACGCCAACCATCCACACCCCTTGGCTTCCCAAGATGACAGCTGTCAAGCATTTTCCCTCCCCTCTTCCATAGCGACCCACTTCCCTGTCAGCGGGACATCTTTGACCAAGCAACCCCAGTGTGAGTGACAGCTCACTCCGGCACAAAGAGAAGAGGACAGCATGGCAACTGCCTGCGAGGGAACAACCGCCACACAAATCCCTGTTCAGCCGCTCTGTCTCTAATGCCACGGCATTGGTTACTGACACTATGGTTATCAAGTCATCAAGCCATGCTATTGCACCCTGTGTGCTGTAATCTGTGCCCTTTCACCAACTTTATTCTCAATTTAAGCACAATTTTCCTATTAAGAGGACAGCTTTGAAAGTGAGCTGCCATACTCCTTAATTGTTATCCATTTCCCGAATTATTTAAAAACCTCCTGAAAGAGTTTGTGCATTGATTGTATTTTATGTTCCTTGCACTCTCATTATTTTTTATATAAAATAAAAGAAGAAAAACTAAAGTGCAACACAAAAATTATATTTTACGCAGGAATTTTGTAGCTTTCTTTATTTCTTTTCTCATAGAAACGTAACAGCCATGCTTAAAAAAAAAGAGGAATAAATGAGGCAGAAAAAAAAAGACCATGGGAGTTTTTATATGCTGACTTGGGGGAAGAGAGCTCAGTCGCATGTTCCATGCCGCCCGCCCGCGGCTCGCTACTGACAAGACATCTGTAAGCAAGGCCGCGCATGCAGCAGAATGCCTCGCCACCTGATGCGCGTATGTAAAACATAGCGGTCGTTTGCGATGCTCTTTTTCTTACACAAGAATTTAATTATTGCAGCATATAAAAATCATTTGAATTTTTAATACACTTTGGAGAGAATTTACTTTGAATTACGTATTATACGGAATTTACCCGCGGACTATTGACAACTTTGATTTAAATAGAATTTCTAATTAACAGAATTCAAATTAACAAGGTTTTACTGTACAGTACATAGTGACCTGTTCTATTTGATGCGCGAGTGTATGCGGAAAGTGTTCCTTCAGAGTTTTTGAATTTGTGAGACTTATTTTTTGTACTGGACGATTCAAATTTGAATGTCCTGTGCTACTGACTCGGTAGCACTCTCGGAACTACAGTGGCGCCATCTTGACTGCTGTTGGCGGACTGCATTTCCTGTGCAGTAGTTGTTCGTGGACTGTCATGGCGGTAAGTGGTAAGTGGTAAGGCCAGTCAGATATATTACTTGTATTAGTCACGTATATTAACATTTGGTCCTCCTGGTTGGATTCGTGCCGGCGTGTTATGTTCAGTTTGGTGACTTATGTTTTGTGCCTCGTGTGTGTGTGTGTGGGCGAGAGAGAGAGAGAATTGTTTACGCTGGTGCCGCTGTAGCCAGTTCATGTACACCACTGTCACTGTAATTTGCAGCGGACTACCCTACGAACTTTGTGTGTGTTGTTTATTGCCAGTACTTCCCCGTCCGTAGTTTTACGCATTGTGGTGTGTGTCTTTTGGAAGCCTGTTTATTTTTTTATGTAATGATCGTGGGCTATGCTGTGTTACTTTGGTTCACCATGGGTTTTTCCACCTTGAATATTTAATTCACGTCTGTTAGACTTTCGTATGCAACTCATCAGTGTTATCTCGTGTTGTGGGTTTCTTTATTTTCTGGTTCCTTTGTTCATCACTGCTGATGCGCGATCGGCGTTGGCGTGCCTTCCCTTAGAAGAGGGTCGCATTAAGCGAGTCTTTGACTTCGCTCAGTGTGTTGTTACCAACCCGTCAAAGAGCAAGTTATTTATGGGAAAACTTCGAAGCGGACTACGTCACCGTGGAGACCGCTACTGCTGAGTGCGCTGCACGCTTGTCAGCATTTGATGATAAGTATTTCGACATCATGGCAGCAGCTGCTTCCATTGATGAGCCAAAACCTGAGGCCCAATCTGCCTTGACCAGGGCAAGCGAGCATCGTGTGGCATTGCCTAAGGTAACTCTCCCTGCCTTTGCTAGGAGCCCTCAGCAGTGGATAAACTTCGCTAACTCTTTGTTACACAGGCGACCAACAACAACGTCCTTTCAGCAGTTGAAAAGCTTGCCTACCTGAAGGGTGTGCGCAGTGGCAAACCCTTGGGTATGGTTCAGTCGTTACCCTTGTCTGATGCTAACTTTGGCAAGTTTTTAGAGAACCGTGATGCAAACAAGCTGCTAATTGTTTCCGCCCACGTGGAAGCTCTAGTGCACACAACCTCTGTGTCTGCAGACTCATCCAAGTCACTAAGGCAATTCCTGACGGTTAGTTCCAAAAATGTGTTGGCTCTCAAAGCATTGGGGGCCCCAGTAATGCATTCGAACATGATTCTACTTCCCATTCTAACTACACGTCTTGACTCAACGCTTCAAATGCAGTGGGAAATGACTTTGACCCACGAGTGCACGAGTTTGTGCGAGTTCACTACTTTTCTGGAAAAACTATGGAGAGCCCAAGAAAGTATAACAGTATCACGGTCAAAGGGTCTTGGGTTGCAAACGACCAAACAGATAACTCCTGTTATACCCAGATCACGCTCTCGCACTTATACTTTTATGGCATGACTCAAGCCGATGTTTTAGTTTGAGTCCCACCAAAACATATCACATTGCTGTACCGTAGGGTGTTCTGCGTGTAAAGTCGACAAGCGGCGTTCATACTAACATCTGGTGAAGCAGACACCCTGCATTTATTTACGTTACCGTCTCAGTTAAAATGAAGCAATGAACTTTAAGCCTCAATAATAATGCTTAACCTTAACGTAATTAAAGAAGTAACAATATCTGTAAGACTTCCACATTATGCCTATAAGAAATACCACATAATTGTAATTGCCAGAGACAAACATTCAGTGAGAGAAATAAGTCGCTACATGTATTGAAAAGAACATTACACATAATAAAATTGTGTGTATAAATAACGCAAAATTTTTTTTTGCTACTACTAAACAATTTTTTTTCTCAAACAAATTTCAGCAAAATTCTTAAAAAAAAAAGAATTTAAAATTGACAAAAAATTTACCAAAATCAGCCAAAAAAACTGATGAAATCTGTTTAAATTTTTCACCACAAACACGTGTGTCTACGCATGATAAAGCAGTATTTGTATGCATGTTAAGTATATTTTTATTTATCTGATGAAAAATTTTGCAGATAAATGATACGTGACTTGTAGCGACATACAGCATTACACTAATCTAAAAGTGTCCTGGAAATGGATGCCAAAATACTACATATAATCCATTNAGGATTTTTTTTTTTTTTTTTTTATCCCTGCAACAAGGTAAAAAATCCTCGCCTTGCATTCAGGTAAATGCAGTAAAAGATAATTTGTTGCACAAATGTAAGATGTACTAAAAATGTATAATATTATTCCAACAGGAAAATTCTGAGAGCAATAGCTTGCGATGGCTTGATAACCACATGTGCACAAGTTGTTCCATGTGCACACGTACAACGCATTCCCACAAATACAAGTACATATTATATTGAACAAATTCCAGTACATCTAAGTGGTACCTCATGGTTAGTAGTTGCAGACTTGAAAACAATAACCAACATGGCCGCATTAGATGTAGATTAAGGAACATGTTTCTTTATGTCGAATAATGATATGCCTACGTGTTTTTAAGTGCATTACAAAATAAAAATTGTTTGAAATATCTATTTGTATTACTACTCTATTAATCAAATGAATAAGCACTTATATTACCAGTGACTTTTGTTTTGATCATGACATAACATTAACAAGCAACTTTTGAATCCATCTGCAACATTTGATTCAACAAACTAAGCTGGTATGACATTTTTTTTATTCTCCAATTGAGACAGCACCTGTAAAACTGTCTAATCATGTTAATAATTTACTACATGTCCACATATATTGTAAAATAAGATTAACACACCGAATTCCTGCTTATTTTTTATTTATTTTGAGTGGTCTTACTTTAGCACATAATAAGATATGGCGGGAATAGGTTGCTAAACTACTGATCACATTATAAAAAGTAGACAGAATGCCCAAGTACTTACAAAGCGGTACTCGTCGATACACACATACAAAAGTCTGATGACCATCATTTCCACATCATCACTCACACAACACTTGTTTTCCAAACCACCCAGGTTAATCTTCAAACGACCCCCCAACCTTCGAAATAAACTGGTGCACCCCAAATCGCCACCCAATGGCACAGTCAGTAATATCACCACCCCAGGGGGTCTCACCCTTACAATGGCCCACGTTGTAGCTCTTGTGCTATACACCAGTCTTCCACGCTCACCAATCAGACTTATCCTATCTATGGCAGCTACGACTGTACGACAGAAAATCTTATCTAGCAGCTACAGTGCATTCACTGCAATGCAGAGTACGTTGGCCTCGCCACCTATACTCTCAGACAGAGAATGACTGACCATACAGCAGACACCAAACAAGCCATAGCAGGGGCAAATGTAAATCTGCAGGAGAAGCCAGTATTAGCACATGCAGCATCTCACAACCAGAACTGACTCCTGTTACACAACCAGAGTGGTGAGGGCCCTACCTCCTTATAATAATAGTACAGAACTGCTTCACTGGAAACTGGCCCACCAATACATCACCAAATCCAGGCAGACAACTGGTCTAACATAAGATAACCTCTCCACCACATTTCAAATATCCCGCCTCACCCTAGTCCACCAACCACTGCTCACCAGACTGCGGTGCGCCACCACTCCCGCCTGATGTAGCCGGCCTAGCCAGCGGAACATTGTGTGACCATGCATCCGCGTGGAAAATATGTTTGTCTGACTTTTGTTTGTGTGTGTCTGTCTGCGAGTACCACCCTGCGAGTACTTGTGCATCCTGTCTACTTTTTATAATGTAACTTAGCATATATATGTGAACCTCACACTAGGTTTGCCAACTTCCCCACACTGTACAGAATTTCCCTCATCCTGAGACTGAAAGAAATAACTTGTGTAGACATAGGACGTCTTATATATCCCATATATCAGAATTCTTCGAAAATAAACTGAATACTAATAAACACAGTGTCAGTAATTTACCACTTCCACAACTGCAGGTACGTTAACTCTGATACCCTAACCCAGATGGTCACAACTGAAGCCAAGAAGTGCATTCTTGGACGTAGCGCTTGCTGAAATATGTACAGTGTAATTTCTTCTGGTGTGGTTTGGTGTCATCTGTTTTAAAGCCAAATAAATTATGTGTGTATTCAAACCACCATGAATTATGAATAGGTATATCTGTAACTAGTATTATGTTGTTGGATGTGTTTACAGAGAATGTTGGTCGATGCATAATACTGACTTTTGCACATTACAAATAGTAACTTTTTTTTATAACAATTTTTCTTTGTTGTTTTATTGGGGCCAGATGTAGTGTATCGAGTTGTTAGAAGTGTCCTTTATGGCAAATTTGGAAAAGTTGGCTTACACCTGTTAAAACATTGGGTTTAGTTTGAGTCCTATGGTATTTCTTTTATTATAAGCACTGAAATGTCTGAACTGGAATTATTTTACTATTAATCGTAAGAATGGAAGTAAAGCTATTTGCAACATAACAACTTTTATTGTTACCTTACAAACATTCACAAAAGAAATGCGTAGAAAATTAATTACACTTATCACTAAATATGGTAAATATGTTTCAGAGTAGCATAATTGGAATTGGTATTTTAGTAATTGGCAATATTAGCAACTGATAATCCATATCAGAGGTATCTGCAAAAAGTGGTACCGGCCCAACCCTAAATTATATTCGAGGAGATGCGCTGCGACAAACTGCAAGTAGCCCCCAGCGGCCCGTTACTACATGTCTTGAGAGCCAATAGGACGAAGCAAGGCGAGTATGGAGTAGTGCCGGAATGCAAGAGCAGGGGAAACCTACTGACCGGTGGCATTGTCCAGCATGATTGCCACGCGTGAAAGTCGAGGAACGGCCTCGCCGGGAATTGAACCCGGTTCACCTTGGTGGGGGGTGAGTGCTCTAGTCACTGCACCACTGCGGCCCCTTTGTTCTCAAGTATTTACTGAGTTGCTACAACTGCATGTGCAAGAATAAGCGCTGCCTCGCTGCTTTAACACTTTTATTGCTTATCAATTAGAAGACATCCCCTGGTCATGAAATATCGCCTCAGTAAACAAAGAACCAACCACTTATACAGCTTATTTAAAAGAAAACTAAATCTTGTTGATAATGAATAAAACATTTTACATACACTAAGTAATTTGTTTGTGGTTTGAACAACCTCTCACTTGAATGCGTGTATTCTACATACATGACATTTAGGTTTTATTGTAGACACTTCTGTGAATGATTATTGCAAGAGCAAATTCACTAGCCAAGACATCAGACTTCTTTGCTAGCTGTGCTTACACTCTCTCTTAGACATACTTATAGGTGTACATATAACAAGATAAAAAAGTTTGCTTCTGCATTCCTATTATTTAGATACTTTGGTAAGTTTTTTTTTTAGTGATACATGGTATCATTAAAATTTTTTTCTCACAGGCAATCAACAATATTGAACCAGAATTGAATGAGAGACTAAAAGTAATTAAATTACTAGACAAGTCATAAAAACAGAGGTTTTGAAATATTCACATATAACAAAATACAGTAGAAATAAATTAAACGTTCAGAAAACAATAATATTTTCATTTAAATACATCACTTCTACGCATCTAGTAACCATGGATACAATGGCATGTTCTTCTATAAGAAAGAAACAATGAAAATGTCACCTCCATTGACCGCTCGTACGGAAATGTTTGCCTCTGTACACATGTTACGTATTATAAATAGTAAGTTTATAAAGACGCAGACATTTTACAAAACTGCTTCCTAAATCATTAACACTAAATGAGATGATGTGGGTTAGATTCAGATATCAGGTACAAAAACTCACAAGAACAGCAGTTATTGCTTGTTATTGCCTTTCATCTGTCTTCAGCAGATCATTGATACATCACTGAGTACAGCGTAGTTAAAACATTATAAGACTCTGCGTGCACTGAAAGATACTAAACATGAACAATTTCAACTACAGCAAGAATCGTATTGTGTTTGTGTAGTTGTACATTTGTGTATAGTATGTGTATGTGTGTGTGTGTGTAAGTGGCAAGAATTTATACATTATCACATGAATACACAAATTATNTGTGTATAGTATGTGTATGTGTGTGTGTGTGTAAGTGGCAAGAATTTATACATTATCACATGAATACACAAATTATTGCAGTAGTTTACACACACCAGTCAAAGAATAGTTAGAAATTTTACAAAAATACTTTATACCTACAGAAATGGAAAGACATTCACAGTAGGCCTTCAGTGAACAAGTCAACAATTATTTCGTAACAAGGAGAACCTTCATGAAACTCCAAGCAATAATTATAACAACCATTGAAATCTCTGGGACAAAGTTAACATTTGAGAACAGAATTCTAATATTGTCACAATGATTGAGAGAATTTCTATGTTACTTTTGCACTGAGTGAGGAAGACAGTATATGACATAAAACACACATGTAATACAGCTTTAGAGAACCTACACTGCAACATACATTTCAAACATTCTTAAAATAATCGGACAAGTTATATATACTTTAAAAATACTACACGAGGAAAAACATTGGACAGAATAAATACCTATCAAGTATTTACAACTTTAAAAAAAAATATATATATATATGAAACAATCTAGTACAGCATACAAAATGGTCATTCCATCAGTCTGTTTCTTTGAATCCAAGAAGGAAAAAATAATCATCTAGTACTGTACAGTTGACACGTAACATACAAACATTCACAACAATTCATTATAATAAGGCCTGCGGAAAAACTGTGGATATAATCTTACAATGTCGACGGGCAAACATGCTGTCGGGCAAGTAAAACAACAACGGTCCACCCTGGTTATGCAAGGCGACGCAGGTTACAGTCTCGACGAGGGGTAAAACCATGAACACATTACGGAAATGCTGGCGTCAGAAGAAGATCACCTCCTCTTCCGAGGGCTGCGGCGACGACGCGGTGGGGGACTGAACTCGGAACTTGTCCGGGAGCTTGGGATAGGTGTGGGTGCGCCCCGCCTTGTTCCCCGTGCCACCGGGCGNGCCCGAGCCGAGTCGCTGGTAGCCGCTGCTGCCGCTGCTACTGCGACGTTGCTCCGAGGCTGCTGATTGGCTCAGCTTGAGGGGCAAGATCTGCTGCAGCGAGGCGCTAGAGCTGCCGAGCTTGTTGGCCAACTTGAGAGGTAACTGCTGCCTCACCTGTCATCGCACAGCATCATACTTATCGCACTGTTCCCAACCTTGAAGACAGGCTGCACTGTCAGGTTGTTTATGATATGCACACACACAAAACACACATGTGAGTACGAGTACCATGGGCAAGTCCCAGCCACAGAGTCTACGTAAAGAAATTTCTTCCCAATGCATCAATTAAAAATTACTGTTTCAATCAAAAAGTATTGTACCTAACATTTCCCTAAGAAACTTTGCCAATTTTTAGGTTTAATTTTTTTTTTAATTTAACTTGAAAATTTACATCTTTCAAAAATGATGCATGAATAAAATTGTACGTGGCAGTATTCTCTGAGAATACTGTGTTGAATATTGTTTTTGTTTGGAACAATTATCTTTAAAACTAATGCACTCAGAAGGAATTTCTCCCACACTGATTCCCCGTTTAAACTACGTGGCTGCACAGTTGGTAGGTAGTGCATGTAAGGATTCCTTTCCATTTGTTGGCCCAACCAGCTAGCAAGGTAGCTTTCCAACTGTTCTAACGAAGTAGTGCCAATGTTGTAGTTTCTCGTGTGTACCCTTCCACTTCAGCTGTCCCGGCACAGGGCAATCCATTATACGTTTTACAATGCAGACAAAACATTCAGCCTACAGCGACGGTATCACTCAGGTCAGTCATATACTGCATTTGATTAGGACCTCCCTCGCCAATGGCTTATATTTATTGTACTTTATAATTCTATTAAACTCAGTTGTCTTCATAAATAACCCCAGTTTAGTTAAATAACCCCTCACTGGTATAAGTATCAAAGAAGTGCTTTGTATAATAGTCATTCAGCCCCCCACCAATGTTTGATGTATTTGGAAAACCTAATGATGAACTAACCAACCTAGGATTTTTGGTGAATTACTTTTTCTAGTTCAAATCTTTAGTCATTAGTTATACTAAACATGTCTCCGGTGTAACATCCAAAATACTAGGTTTATAGGGAATAGCTACATTTCAAAATAAACACCAGGTTGGTTTAGTGGTGGTATTTCAGTGGCACAGGAAATATGGAAGTTACGAGGCTGACATTGTATTGTATATATGAATAACAGTGTAATGAATTATTACCACAGTGGTATTGTTAAAGTTATTATCATACGCTTCTCATGAAAATTAACATGAAAAACAAACTACAATGTTAAATAACATATGTAATGTCTGTTGAGGGCCCATTTTATGTTTTAAATTGACTTGGAAAGAAAGTAAAAGTAGGAGGCGACATTTACTTAAAACCAGGGGTGAAAACACACTATGATGTTTCCACTGCAGTACTGCAGGATTTGGTTACAACATGTGAAACACTTCTTGGAACTAACATTCTCCTGCATTTCAAGGAGATAAGTACATCAATTGCAACTGACATTAATTTGTAAGCCATAAAACTTATCAATATACAAAAACATGGATTCTAAACTTAAAATTCTCAACTTTTCAAAATTTCTTATTTGCAAACATATTTTGTAAAATTTTCATCTTTTTAATTAAGACTACGTTTTTAAATATTTACTGTGATTTCATACACCACAATCAATTCAATAGATTCATAAAAAATTTCAAAACAATTAAAAATTAATAATTTCATACAAAAAAAAAAGGCCTGGAGGTTAAAAAAAATGCCAGAACGAATTCTGCAAAAGTCATATTCTTTTTGAAAAATAACATAATTGTGACATTTTCTGACAAATAACAAATTATTATTTATATAATGATGTAATATGTTACAATACGTAAATAATAATTACAAATAAAAATTCCATATTATGCAAGTTAATACAGTTGTTAAGGGCTCCAAGAAATGTCAGCCTTATATTAGGGAAAACTTTGTAAGAGGGTAATTTTGTATTGAAAGACATATTTGTGGACCGAGAAGGCAGTTTAGAAGCAGGAAAATGTTAAAATAAGGTTTCACTGTATAAAAAAAAATTTTCAGCCCATAATACTAAATAATTTTTAATTCAAAATTTCCAATCAAAATTTTTTAATAATTTTTAATATACTTCAGAAAGTAGTTTTAGATTAAGTAATTAAAATAAGTATTTTTTTCACCAAAATTTATATCAACAATACAAAAATTTGAGTTTTGTAGTTCTCATTAATTTCATGATTAATAAGATTTTTCAATCAGTTGGGTAGTTTAACTCTGTGAGCGGTTTATCTGCTATTTGTATAATGAAAAACTTAATATATAAAATAAATAAAAAATGAAAATAAGTTAGCGAGTATTTCTATTATGCTAGTTCCACATCACTCAAGGTTTAGGGAAATCACTTCCACACTAGTGACCTTCCGATAATACAATGCATTAGTTAATTTTTTTACCAATTGTTTAAAGTTACTAAAATGTGTTTGGCAAAATCCCCTTTCTCACTCCTCCGGCTAAAATTTTGTTTCTACCTCTGTGGCACTAATGAAGATGCCAACCCAGTAGTACAACTAAGGGTTCTGTGCTCCATAAGTGGATCTAAATTTCAATCTAACATCTGTTCACCTACGTACAGCCAAATCATCAAGATGATGAGACCAAGCACATTCACACAAGATAGTCCAGACTTTGTTTATTATGAAACTGGTCATTGTGACGGTTGCATCATCGCAGGGTCTTTTGCTCTGATGCCTGGTTACATTTAATGGCAGTTTTTCTTAGAGTGCTTGCCCACTGGAACTAGTAACTTGGACACTAGCTCATCGTTACATGTCAGTTGCAATTGGATTACGTATTTGTACCGCAGAATGAGGTAGCAGGTCCGGACCGTCGTCCACAACGGTAATGACCAGGCTGTGGTTCATTGCAGCGGTCCCTGTGCTGGTTAGTTAAACGTGGGTACGTGTGCCACAGAGTACGTGATTAACTACGTTGTGAAGAATTACCGGCAAGCATTCCTGGAGTCAGACGCTCGACGTGACCGTTATGTATACGGCTCCAGCGTTAATTTTGAATCACGTATGTGCCTGCTATAACAGATGCGGAGAACTGTGAATGGAGCTAGAAATTTGACAATCTTGAAAGGTCCACTGTGTGCCATAGCCAGGTTTGAAGAAAAGCATTAGCCTTTCTTTACTTTGCATCACTTGGCGACACAACACTAACTCTTCATCATCATATATGTTATCCAGTCTACGAGCATTGTATTTCCTAGCCACTGCTCTCAAAGATTTATTTAAATTCAAATAAGTTTGCCCCCATATTTATACCAACTTTTCATAGTTGGTACTATCCAAAACCTCAGGCGTAATACCCCAAAAAACACATGAGGAGATGGTAATTATCTGCATGAAAATAGTTTGTTTGGAGTAAACCTGGTAGTAGAAAGGGGAACAGATTTAACAGCAAGACTAAGTTCAGAAAAAAATACTGTCAAACTGTGATGGTCATGATTATGAAAAAAAAAATTAACGCAACTTTGATGATTTTATTTACTCTTTCCACCAGATTGGGGCAGGACATTCCTGTAAAGTATTTACCTGAAGCAGGAACTAAACCAACAACCACATGTTGTAACCACTGGACTACAAGTACAATAAGAAGACTGTGACGCGTGATGACTGGGCTGAGGTGGTGCGCGTCACAAGTGAGCAAGGGTTTCACAAGGTGNCAATAAGAAGACTGTGACGCGTGATGACTGGGCTGAGGTGGTGCGCGTCACAAGTGAGCAAGGGTTTCACAAGGTGTCGTGTCAGGTCAGAGAGATGGACTCAATCAAACTCTAATGAGGGGAATTATGTATTAGGAGGCGCTTGGCCTTAACTAGCCCCTTATACAGGTTCGGGCAGGTAGACCATCTGCAGACTATGTAGTCTATTGAAACACTGAGAGCTCTCTGGGTGGCTTACCTTGCTCGGGCCTCACCCGGGTTTGACTTGCCGCTGGGTACCGGTGACTCAGGTCTGCGCCCGTTTATAGGGCTACACGCGGTCGGGTGGACTTCTCGCTGGTCCTCTCGTGGCTGCAGCTGGGTACCTGGATAGGCAGCTGGATACTGGCGTGGCGACTCTCAAGTTCACGGGTAGGTCTAGACGCAGGCGGACGACGATGGGACGTGGGTTTCCGACTGTCTTGCAGGGTGGCTCAAAGAGATTAAGGGGGTGAACTATGAGGTGAGGCCTCAGCAGTTGGCGGGCAGCTTCAGCTCGTTCCCTGGGTAAACAGCTAAAAGCTGACGGGGTTTGGTTACTTAGTAATTGATCAGCCTCGGGAGTAGTAGCTATCCTCCTGTTGCTACGCTTTATCCCCTTCTATGGGTGAAAGGCATAAACACAAGGTTCTATTGTCCACTGTCTTAAAGCAGGGGTAGGCGACGGTTCCCCTAGCTAGGTGTGCGCAGAGGTGGCTAGGTCAGTCCTAAGGCTGGTGGAATGATCAGTGATTNAGGCGACGGTTCCCCTAGCTAGGTGTGCGCAGAGGTGGCTAGGTCAGTCCTAAGGCTGGTGGAATGATCAGTGATCCAGTGTAAATACGGAAGTAGACAGATACTACATTATCTGACGGTGACGGGTGTGTGGCATATGTGTGAGACAGTCATCTAGGTTAAGTTAAACTTTGAGGTAGGTTATGATAACTCAAGATGGCGGACTTGGCAGCGTCGGGCGTTTGGTTGTCATAGAAATTGTTTTGGTTGTGTGAATTAAAGTTTCGCCACAGAACAATAAGGATGAAAGGGCAATCTTACAAGAGCACACTTGTCATGTAACACGCATTGTCACATGACAATAACTTATGTGTGATAAATCTTGTAATATATTGAAACATTTAAAACTGCCCAAGAACATTCACTAGTGTGAGTTTTACGAGATTTTTATATCACCCACCTACAGCTTTTGTTCATTTGTAGATAGCAATACTTTAATTAAATCCTGTTCAGTTCAAAATTACCTCAACACAAATCCACAACCTAACAAAAAAAAATTGGAAATATTTTATTACTGATAAAATAAAAATACTCCTTGCATAGTAAAAACGTTTCTACAAAGATGTGACAGAAACAGTNAATCCGGAGTGGAGGACACTACTGCGGCAGCTACAGTGGGCACAAAGGTAACAGTGAACACCTGGTTCACGTCACGCTTAATGTCTACATCGCCGTTTTGCACTTTGGACAGTTTATAAAACCACAAGAAAATTTCACTTTCACAAACTCCCGGGCACAATCTAAAACAGTTACTATTTTTGGTTTCTTAACTGGTTTTGCGACGTAAGCAGCCCTACTACAATCACCGCCCTCGCTCGATAGTTGCAAATGCAGTATTTGCTAGTCGTCAAGAACCTAGCCACAAAGCACAGACAATGAGTACAGTCGGCAGAGTTTACGAATACCACACAAATGTTTAGTGGCTAATTATTACATTACACAAAAAAAATACACTTATCTGTGTTATATATACGTACTATTTACTTTCATCACACCACCAACATTTTTGGTAAGAGATTTTCTTTTATAAATAAAATACACGTAGGCATGTTCTACCAGTGAACGAGCGCCATAGAGATTCCTCAACACATATATATATATATATTGAAATTGAATCGTACGTGCAACTATAATCTTTCGACCTTTTTACCAATTGTAGTCAACAACGTAACTACCACGCATAGGCAAATAGTCTTGTTATCTGCACGTAAGTGAAGTAAATGATAGATAATGCTGTATAACAAATGGAAAATTGTAAAACTTAATGTTTGTAAAAGTTTTCATGGTAAAAAAAAAAAAAAGCTTGCACTGGGGTTTTAGATACACTCAAACAAGCAATTTCGTTGATGTTTCGCAAATGTGGGAATTATTACAGAATTTCGCGNGGGTTTTAGATACACTCAAACAAGCAATTTCGTTGATGTTTCGCAAATGTGGGAATTATTACAGAATTTCGCGAATAAACGTAATTTCTCAGTAGTTCGCATTTGCAAAAATTTCTTGGCCCTAATTATTATACCTTTATTAGAAGTTAATATTTGCTACAATATTTTTTTTCTCTTCTCAGCTATTTTTTATCATAAATATAATACATATTAACAACACAAACTTTTACTAAACATGAACTTTCTACTACTTTATACTATTTCCTTCTACCAACTAATGCTATTTTTTAAAAAAGTTTTTCTATCTTTCATTGTTTTGGTGGTCTTAAAACAGTTGCCCAAAGATTGGGGAAAACTATGTTTAAAAACCCCTTTAGCTGCTCGATACCTGACATAGTTCTCAGATGGCTGAACACCACAACACTAGTGGATACTTGTAAAGTTTCTTGCTACGACCTCACCTTCATGTTCTGCGCAACCTTCTGCTGGTTGGTAGCACTGAGAAGGTTGAGAGGCAGCGACGACTTGCTGCTCGTGGACTTCCACTTGGGGTCGGGCTTGCGCCGGCTCTCGGGGGCAGGAGGCGACGGCACCGACGACTCCCCGGAGGAGGTCTGGTCGTCGCTGGGGCTGGCCACGTCCTCGCAGGGGGTGGAGCTGGTCACCACCGGCATGTTGGGGCTGATGAGGATGCCCTGGCTCGTCAGCACCTCCAGCTTGCGGTACAGCTGCTCCCGCTGCTGTACTATGTCGTTCTGCTCCGCTCGCACTTGCTCCTGCACAGCCATCGCACCATCACACACCCTGCGTGCCATGCACAGCCATCACACCATCACCCACCCTGCGTGCCAAGCTGTAGTATACTCATGGTTACTTGCAACTTTTCTGAAGCCCTCCTAAAGTTCTACTTTCAGAATACTTGCTACATATCCTTCCATCACACGTAAACAAAATGTACTTAAGAGTACGTGTGGCCCGAGATTTCTTTTTTTGTGATCGGGGCACAACAATACGAACAACAGTACCACACGTGCCCGGTGCCCCATTGCTCACACACGCCACGTGCTAACTAGCATTCAGTGCCTTTGTCATCTCACTTTCCCGTGCAAACTAGATCTGCAACATTGCGACTATCACATGCACCGACAGTCCGCAGATGTAACACCGACTACAATCTTACCTCTTTAGGGAACTGTGCAGGCAAGCTCCANCACATGCACCGACAGTCCGCAGATGTAACACCGACTACAATCTTACCTCTTTAGGGAACTGTGCAGGCAAGCTCCAAAAATGTGATTTGCTACTATTTCACAATTTTTTCTTGTTTTTGAATACACTTAATATAAAAAAACAGCATGACTTTAGATAATTTATTTTTATCTTTTGTGGCACAAGTCATATTCCCAGGGTATTTATTTGCTGATACACATGTAAAAGCGGACACAACGAATGTACACAAAATATATCCTGACCACAACCCTTAAGTCTAGGAAAGAAATGCCGAGGAGGAAACACTGCACTGTGTTCATGCGCTGGACTGACCATCAGAAATACAATAATTTGTTTCCTACATTTTTTTAAAAAATGTATGTGTAAATATATAACTAAAAATATCAGTAAGAAAAGATTACTTTAAAAATAAGAGACAAAAACTCAATTTAATAATCCTTGACAACAGAACCACTTCTTACATCCATTACCCACTAAGCTGAAAATTTAGTGTTCAAAAGAGCGTTAATTCCACTACTAACATAAAATGAGTGCAGACAAGAACAACAACTTTATTCTACACCCACGCCATCTTGGTGAACACTGAGTGACATGAACAAAACACCAACACTAGCAACCATCAGCACAAATAAAAGTCCCAACACTAAACAATATGATTTATTTAGGCAATGGCCAAAATTATGGAGTGCTTTTCCAAAGGTTCGATTCAAAGCGTGTGAAGACGACATGAAGAAACTATACTGTGGACAACTACGCATGCAGCTACGCATGCAACATGAGGCACTAAGAGTACGAAACCTTCCCAAGGTAGACACAACTTGAGATGGGGACTGTAACGTGAACAGTTGCCGAAAACTCACTCGTGTATCGTTCACAATTTTTATCCATTTTGTAATAACTAAATTGTACATATTAAAATTTGTTCTCATAAAGCAATATAAACGGAAAGTTTTGGTTTGTAATGTAAAATATTTTTATGCACTGCTGAATTTCGTTTACTACAGATGATACGACAGGAATGGATTCAAAGTGTGTTTAGGCTGTTCGTGGTAAAGTGAGTCCTTTTAAAGCCCTAAGTTACTTTTTCTTTAAGCCATTTCTTATCTTTTAACCATTTTTTAAAATAAATATTGCAATGTAAGTAATAAACACAGTGTATATATTCCATCGCACCCAGAAGTTTATGTCAGAGACTAAAATAAAATACATTTATTGAGTATTATTCCAAATGAGAGGGATTACAAAAGTGTTCACTGAATGTGGCCACAAATGATCAATATTTACACCAACTGGTCAGTACGTTAGCATGCAAAGCTCCAAATTACTTACTAATTATAACTCACCAGCCATGTTGAATTACTGTTTCTAGTTTATTTTAGTTGTTTAAGGACACTTATGTATTTTGAAACTACAACTATACTTCTCTGGCAACATACACTACACTTCAGGAGAAACACAAATTCTGAACTTTTGTCGAGTACTAATGTGACTAGTGAAGCATTATTTTTGAATTACCAGTAGATTCTTGCATTAATCTTGCCATTCACAATCAGCAGATAACGAACGGATGAAATTTGGGAACTACATTTGAAGGCATTTGTGAAATGTAAACGTGCTGTAATAAGAAATATTTAGTTATTTAGTTTGAGACCGAGCCTTAACTGAAGAATCATTACAACACCACAACAGCAGCCACCTCTGATGGACCAACCAGCCTCTGCTGTTGCTTATGATTAGGTTCTCCTCGTACACTAGGCCTGGCAACACGAGGGACGGGGACACGTGCTACAAGAACAGGGTCTTGCCTCACCATACCCAGCCTATGGTGACACTGGGGACCGTGTCAAGGTCAACCACAGGAAGGTGGTGCACAGAGAAAGAGAGGCTCGGAACCGGGGCAGCAACACATTTAGGACAATTCTTCCATTTTTGGAAATTTTTTATGGTTCCCAAGAAGGAGCTCGTAAAATTGCAACACCATAAAACCTGTATCTGTAAGATTAAAGGAATGGCTAAAACTGTATGTAGTCGCATGGCACTGAGGATAACTAACAAACAGAGAAGAGTAGCCGAGACAAAGCTTCTCTTTACAACACCATGGGTCGTACACATGGCCTAACNATAACTAACAAACAGAGAAGAGTAGCCGAGACAAAGCTTCTCTTTACAACACCATGGGTCGTACACATGGCCTAACTAGAAGTGCACATGGGGCCTAACTTAACCATGCGCACATTCAAAGCGCTGCATGGACAAAGGATTTTCATTGTTTTTGTTTTACAGATTGCAGCCTAGTAAATGACTAGCAACCAAGCAGGAATAACACATGTTTTAATGNTTTCATTGTTTTTGTTTTACAGATTGCAGCCTAGTAAATGACTAGCAACCAAGCAGGAATAACACATGTTTTAATAAGTTTTTAGTGCAATTTCTTGCATTTTTTCCCTAACGTTTAGAGTTAATTCCCGCTTTACTGGGGGCGGTTTAATCGGGTTGCAGCCTAAGCAAGCCACCACTTCAATGTCAAATATCGAACAGTTGCCGTTGGTCGTGTGCCGCTGCTATTTACGCTTGCTCAAAGCTAAACTTCGTTCCCAGGCAGCAGTCAATAGATGCTGTGTTTGGGAACTTGATTTACACACACTTTTAACAGTGAATATGTCCGNCGTTCCCAGGCAGCAGTCAATAGATGCTGTGTTTGGGAACTTGATTTACACACACTTTTAACAGTGAATATGTCCGATAATCAACGTCAACAAGTGGTACTCAATATCCAACAAAAATTTTAATTGTCTGCCAAAAATGTTTTGAAATTGGATACAAAAAAGAATAATTTTCTGTAGAACCACTTCATCAG
>NQII01004652.1:171888-186089 GCA_002778355.1 Clitarchus hookeri
TTGCAGGGGGGAAAACCTTCTAGGAAGAGTAAATAAAGCCCCCGGCGCAGCAAACTATTACACACTGAAATTACCTGAAACCTATGCAACTCGAGCTTCTTTTCTTCAATGTACTTCTCCTCCAAGTCTCTCTCTCGCTGCCACGTTTCCTTCTCCTGCGACAGGCGATCCTGAAGGTTTCTCAGCTCTTCCAGTTGCTGGTTGTGTCGATACACAGGCCTGCGCTCCCGCCCGTCGTCATGGCACAGCTGTGACTTGCAGGCGGACAGCTGAGCCTGCAGGCTAAACACACATGGTCGTGTCTCAGGCTTGCTGTACACTCAGTGTTCTTCTGTTGCGTTCTACCTAGTGTGCTGTACTTCGAGGTTCACAATCAAAGTACACACATTACAACAGAGCTCACTATGCAGTGATCTTCTTTTACAAACATCTGTGACTATTTAGTTACTTTTGGGGACCTTTTGCTACAAATTTTGGTGACATTTTGTTTCTAACTGTAAATTTAATTTAAATTAAAAATGACGTAAATGACTTCTTGGCCATTATTATTAAAATATTGGTATCTTTACAATCTAAAATGCATACCCATGCTTTAAAAAGTTAAAAGTTACAAAGTTTTCTGTCATTGCAGGTACTGAAAGACTGACGTTAGCTAACTTCTGTCCAGCAATCAATGTACGATATTATAGCTAGGTTGGTATTCCAACCTGTTTTATTTTTGTAACTGCCATGACTGTGGGATCCTTTGACCGGGCAGCATGAAGGTCATCAAAACACCACACAATCGCCGACCACCCATACTGTGGGCACAGTGCGCAAAGGCTCTCGGCACACACATTCGGTAGAGCTAGATACTACTAGGTACACTTTACAAGGAAGAGATTGGACCACCTGAGTAACCTAACCCACTCCACCCACAGAGTGAAATTAGCCGATTGGAGTGACAGGAATGACACGGTGTGACAAAACTGCCTCTAAGTACTACTAACTAGGGAATTGTGTCACCTGCCCCTATCTTGTTGCACAACCATCCCCCATGCCCTTAACCCAACGAGGAGGGACCAAGTGGGAAGACAAGAGAGCTGCCAGGGTTCCTACAGCCCCTCAGTTGGCAGGCAACCCATACCAGTCAGCCTTCAGCCACTCCTCCTCNTAGCCGGTTGGAGTGACAGGAATGACACGGTGTGACAAAACTGCCTCTAAGTACTACTAACTAGGGAATTGTGTCATCTGCCCCTGTCTTGTTGCACAACCATCCCCCATGCCCTTGACCCAACGAGGAGGGACCAAGTGGGAAGACAAGAGAGCTGCCAGGGTTCCTACAGCCCCTCAGTAGGCAGGCAACCCATACCAGTCAGACTTCAGCCACTCCTCCCCTCGGGATCAGGCACAAGCCACCCGCAGACTGCAGGAGCCTCACCCCCTCTGTCACTCCCCAGAAGACCAGAGGGACACCACATCCAACAGTCCGCCTTTGCCTTGGACTATCCGTGGGCCAAGGCATCGCACTGACGCCGTCCGTCATCCGTCAACGTCCGCTGCCGCCCTGAGCCAGCCAGATCCAGCTCGACCACCGGCCTAACGCAAGTTGCCCCCAGAAGGGGCTCCGGATGCTACCCGCAGAGGCCAGCCCCAGTTAGCCTCGACACCGATCTACAGCAGGTAATCCAGCGTCACCATCCGTCCTAGCCGCCACCGTCAACTGCATAGCGTGCAGACGTCCTACCAGACGTCCTACTATACATGAGGCTGCTCAAAGGCCGGGGTGAACAAGCTTATAACCAGTCAGTAAGGTCCAGTTAGGTGTTCTCTGACCGAACACACATAAAACCACTTTGGTCGGGTGACGTGTTAAGCACCCCGACCGTCACGCTTCAACCCTATCATTTCATTTGTGGAAGTTGTGTTGCAAGATTCAATGCAAGCTCCTATCATGGTTTTGATCATATCATGTTGGTATGTTTTAAGATAAAAAATCCAAAAAAAGCTGTTTTTAACAATTTTAGATAGCTCCAAAATAATATTTATAACATTGACGCACAACCTATCAGTTATTGTACGTGTTGGAAGGTGTTAATACTTCCTTTAACACACAAACCAGCCTGTACTCTGACTAGGGTCTATCCTAGGATGCCAACCGGAGTGATGCCTAAAACTCGGTAGATGCGGAGGGCAAAGGTGACCCCAGTCGTATGGTACTCAGACTCGTGACTCTAGTTACGTAGCTACCGGGTAGCTGAGAAGCGTGGAAGGCTTCAGTACACTCTACGATAATGCTGCACGAGTCGCCTACTTGATGCTTGGACTGCATCAAGTAGGCGACTGCCTTAACCTCTAAAGCAGCCAGCTGTTAAGACTTGAGCTCTGACTTTCTGTAATAGCACAGCTCAGGGAGTAAACAACTCAAAACATAATCCAAGGTTGTTGCACTATATATTGGACATGTTTAAAATACTTCAAAGTTGAGAGTCAAGCTTTCAAGGTTGAACAGTCTACATCTTGTCAAATTTCAATTTGAAGGGAGAAAAAACCCTGAAATGATTAGTTTTATTTACCGCTGATCACAGAAGTGAACCATCAGTAACACTAACTTCTGGAAATTGTATGAGGTATGTGCATCACAGTTAAGATGGTTTATGAAACATGTACAGTTATGACATACTATATAGAAAACTTACTGCATAGCTGTACTAACATAAATACATACATTTGATGGTCCACAAGAGCTGTCAGATACATATCCAAGCCTCACCCTCTGCCGCTCCCCCTAGTGTACTGTAGCACCGAACGCCACCACTCTTTTTGCCTCTGTACCGTTCCTATTCACAAGCGAGTCAACCCCTTGCCGCCTGAGAGGCTGGCAATCTGCACGACACCGCGCTCCAGTCTGAGTGGGCGGACCCTACCCCTCGCTTGCCTTGCCCTGGCCGGCAGGCACCAAACAGGCACGCTCGTTGTGCATCAGGAGAAGCTTCCTCCTCCGTGCGGCCTGCTCCAGCCGACCCTCGCTCGCCACGTCTCTCGAGAGCATTCATTCCTACGCACGCCCTCCAAACAGGGCAGTTCGCAAGCAGTTCTGACCAGAGCATCTTCTGCAACTTTTGCTCTCTCGCCACACTTCCTGTACCGCTTGCTTTCAGCAGTAGCAGTTAGACTTAGCGTATAACGTTAATATTGTCAGAATTGTATTTCTCAACACACTAGACAAAAGCTCTTGTTGCAGAGCTTTCTCTTTGCTTCGTATGTTGGCCATGTGCCCCATCCGCGCCAGGCGTAGGTGTACCAAGGTCTCTCTTGCCCTGAACTTAGATAGATCTCGGCTGCTCTGCGGCAAACAGCTGGCAAACTTGGTCCCTCGTCCATCAGACGTTAGCGGACACAGGTCGGAGATATAGGTCTTGTAAATTCCTACTGATGGAATAAAACATACCCACCAATTTATCATCTTTTTGGTCCAATCATTTTCTTTCGCTTTCACCCCCTTACCCACTTTGCCTTCTGTGTGCATATCCACTTACATACTTCTCGGTGCACGCACAATCGCCGCGATACAGTTTAGAACCAAAGACCCCACCGAAGGGCGCTCCTACCTCTTGTCAATGTCTGGTGTCTAGTTGCTACCTGGTCACGCCGCTCTCTAGCGCCACTGTGGCAAGGGGAGAGAGGACCTCTCTCTGAGGCTCCTGAGGTTTGAGGAGACACAACACATTGACAGATTACGACTCTCAGGCTACAAGCAGTTCACGCCGCTTACTGAGAGCTATAGAGTCCTTGCATGGGAACGCTGCGAACCCAGAGAGGCAGTTGAGGTCTGTCCCGGTGACACCCCTCACTCAACTTCTCACCGAGGGGAATCAGAGGAGCCCCCTCCCCAAGTCGCTATAGGCCCGAGCACCATCCATCATGAAGCGCACTCTGCGGCGCCGACCGATCGATAGGACTCTGGCACGGGGTTCACCCTAAGGCACCAGCCCCAGGAAGAGTAGATTCCTTCCTGGGCAGACCACGCCAGAACCTGTCCTCCCCTGCGCTGTTACGTAATATATAACCACCTTTACGGTCCTGCCTGCACCTCCAGGACACCCACTGAATCCACTAAATTATAAGTCTCTATTCTTCTTTTGATTTTTATCCTCTGAACATAACGTAACATCACTGACAGAGCATAGCTGTGTTCCCACAGCTATTTTTCCTAAATGCCCCATCACCGAGTGGGCCGGAAAAAGGCCGACAATATCGCAAGGGCCCAGACTACATGATCTGGTGAACCAGAGCCTAACGCCCCTAGGGTGTACACTCAGGACCAAGAAAAGGCAGCCATCTTGCGACGGGCCACGAGTGTCTCCGCAAACTACTGGAACTCAGTGCCCACCGCCCCAGCATCTAGACACACCTGGTATAACGTACCCTGACCACTGTCGCCTCTTCCACCTACACCCCTTAACGTCCTTTACCAGCCGTCACATTGCCTATTGGGGCACGCATAGTAAGGCAACTCTCACTAAATGCCACTCGTCCAGCTTCCGTGGAGAATGTCCCCATTAGGACCCATTCGAGGACAGCCCTCTGCCCGGCTCCACCTGCTGTACACCTTCCTTCATTTTTCCACTTTGAGTGTATTAGGCGTCACATTAATAGTCAAGATGTATTACACTAAAATTATAACTAATCTTCACATGTTATAAAAATTACAACCAACCTTCACAAGTTACAAAAATTACCACTAATCCTGAGTGACATGTATCTTATTTACTACTTGTTCCTTCTACTCTCTTCAATTAATATTCTCAAGGATACAACAATATTGTATTATTATAACAAGGAAAAATTTATTAAAATTCTCACTTAAGTCATCATTTTCGCTTTCCTACATTATTTGAGTTTACTAAAACAATACTTTACTGACTTTTGTAAATTATAGCTGGGATTCAGGAGACAAAACAGTTAATTAAACCAATAATAACCGTTTCATAAAACTGCACTTTACAAATGTAGTGTAGTGTTATACTCTTTACTGTACGAGTTAGTTATTTCTGTAAAATATAACAGCAGAGCTACAAAATGCAATCTGTACCTGCTGACTGATGTCATCTGCTGAGATATTATCGACAGCAACTTGTACACATAGTGCGAAAGCTGCACTGCAGCCAACTGTTGCTCTTGCCCCAACATAAGCAGTGCTGGCAGGTCTGCAGCATTTTCTGCCAAAACTCCTGCTGGTATTGTTGCCAACATTGCACTGGCCCATGGTAACTGATCCTAAAAATAAAAACCAAAACTTAAATTATGTATCTACAAACACCATTCACGAAGAAGACATTTTTATNTTTATTGTATTTAACGTGCTTTGTATTTAACAAAAAAAAATTATGTAACTTTTGTTGACTTTATTTTATGTTATAAAGTTTAGCTCAATGCAAATTTAAAATGACTTTCCACACACAGATGACTGGATTGTATCAGCTTTCTACATTTCTACATTTGAGGATAATGTCCAAGTGTTGACAATAAGTAATCTCTGTGCAAATAAGTGTATATATTGTAATGACGCAGTATTTTTACTTTTCGGGACTTGTGTTTCAATTTCGTTTGTTTTTTTTTTTTAAGCTTTGCTAAGCTTTGTAATATTTTTATCGGTTTCAAAATTAAAGCCGTGGTAGCTCGTTTCCCGTGATAGTTTGTTTATCCGGCAGACGTGTGCTATTGTAGGTTATCGGGCGGACGTTTGCTATTTACGTTTATCAGGAGTCAGGTTGTCGTTTCGTTTTGAACATCGTAGTTTTCAGTTTTTGTTAAACGTCGGCATTATTTAGATACTTTCCGGCTGCGTTGCACAAGATTTGTAGTACGAGAAGTTTGTTTATGTTGACGGCGCAGTCTTAGTTACGATAACGTGTTGAGAGCGTGCGTGGCCAGGCCCTTATCTCAGGAGAGGGGGGTGAGAGGCAGCGTGTGCCTGTCGCCCTTCACTTCACTTCAAGTCAGTCGGCGGCGAGGGCAGTTAGAGAAGTCACTTCAGGTCAAGCTTCACTTCAAGACAGTCGCCCTTCAGGGCAGTGGTACAATGCTTGCCTAGGACGCGTCGGGCGTGACGAGAACCCCCACATCGGCAACTAGACTTTATTTTATTTCTCTGCCGGTGTGGGAGGTAGCAGCAGTTATTATTTCTTCGGGGCAGTTTTTATAATAAGGATTAATCTGTAAATGACGGTGGCGCTGTTCTGCACTTGTATATTTTATATTTATCGGTGAACGGTTCGTACTCTGCACACTGGACCTTCGTATGTGAACTGTGTCATTCAAATGATAAATAAAGTATAGAACAAAATACTCAGGAACTTTATTTCTTAATTAATCGGCGTCAATTTTACTGAGTCTCGTGTTCTACCTTGAGCTAGCAGTGGCAATGTAACATCGGCAGTGTAACTAGCGGCCGAACGTTACAATATTGTATACACCTGAACTACGAAGAGTGAAACTGCACCATAACGATTATGGACTACGACTGAACATTTGCTACAGCAATAACTTCTGAATGCACCACAGTGTTTGATAATATACCTCTTTTCTAAAAGTTAAACCACTAAAAGGCATTTTTATTTCTGGTGTGCAAACAGTCACACAAAGAGGTTGAAAGAATGTTGATGTCTTTCGCTTCCCTTGCGGACACAAAACAAAGGGATAGAAATAAGTCGCAAACGTTTCTTCCCTTCCAATATGGTACCACCTATTAACTAACCTTCTTGATCTTGGTTGGCTATTGTCCTGTTGCCAGGTGAAGCTGCATTCACAGAAACAGAGAAGACTGGAGAAAAGTACTGACTGCCTGAGCAGCTTAAAGAGAAGAGGTAGGAAACTAGAAGGGAGGGGGGGGTGCCCAAATACAAGTGAGATGGACGTACAGCAACGGAAAAGTAAAGCTCAGCAGACTGTTCATCATAAGTAGATTCAACATTGTGTAAGTTTGAAATGACGACAAATGAAGGCTGCTGTTGTTCCCAGAAATAAAAGTACCCACAATTATGCAGTGAGATCACATTTAGAAGTCACACCACTCAAATGGTTCAGGCAGCTGCAAAGTGTGTGTCATTTCATTCTTTGTTGCATACCTTTACTGATGAGAGACAAAAAATATTTTCTCAGTGGACAACGATCATATGTGAAAATGTTGCTGTCAGATGTGCTGCATGGTATTTCATAGAGGGAACGATTTTAAGGATTTCATGGATGTAAAAAGAATGTTGTGCGCAAGCAGACACGCGAGCATGCTGTACTTTTGCCTTTCTTCACAGAGCTGACTATTTTAAGTTTATCAACTACACAATATGATATTATTTTCTGCGACATATTGCACCCACCCACACCAGCAAACCAAATGTTGATGTCTGGATGGAGAACAAATCTGCATGCATTGCTTGTCAGCTTGCATCAGTTTTTATTTTGGTCCCTTGAAAAACTATTCACACAGGTTACAATGTATTTGAGACGGGACTTACGTTTATATTAAAATTGTATTGTGTATTTACGTATAGCGACAGTCAAGTGTTCTCAGTTTTCTAAATGTGACCCAAGGATAGGTACACAATAGTCAAGGAACTCAAATTGTCTATCTCCATCCCATGAATCCAAGAACTGCCACTCACAAACATCGTGCCACTGTTGTGGTGCCCGTCATCATTCGATGCTACATTTTGAGCCAAGGCTACTAGACAATAGCAGTCCACCTCTGAATGCCCGGTCTGAGTCAGTTAAGCAGCCTACCACAATCTTGTCATCTGTTACACTTGTAATACAAAGGTCAACTGCTACCATTCTTCTGTGAACTACTCAAGTGCATGTCGTTGATTGTTCAGGAATGCCCTTTGTCATTCGAGCACTGCTTGATACAGCTAGCCAAGCTGGTTTATATCACAGAGACTTGTCCTCAGATATTGAGACTTATTCAAAAGAAAGCCCATCTGCCCACTCATGGCTTGTACATTACACCTGTTAGTGGCGAGGTCACACACATCAACAGTCATTACACCTGTTGGATGTCCTGAGCTCTTGATGTGTTTGTACTGCCATGGATAACCCACAATCTGCCAAGTGCCAAGCTGTCTGCAGAAGTGTGCATGTCTGCGTCTCATTTTCAGCTTGCAGACCCTGAGTTTGACTCGCTAATTGGTTCAGACTTGTTTCTGCATCTTGTTACCCAAGGCAAGACTGATGGGTCACCAGCCACCCTGAACTCAGTTCGAGGGTGGATTTTAATGGACCATGTTGAGACAGAATTGCCTTCACAAGATGTAGCATCCCTGTGTGTTTCACTTCTCACTTCTCACTTCCCACCCTTGGAAGATGTCAAGAAGTTCTGGGAAGTAGAGGAACTTCCTATGAAGAAACAAATTTCTGCTGAGGATGACTGCTGTGAAAGTATGTTTGCTGCAACACATATACATGGGGATGAAGGACATTATAGTATGTCCTTGCCTTTTTTTGTACATCTCAGTCTGAATTGCGTGCCTCTAGGCCTCAGGCTGTAAACTGGCTGCTTTGTCTCTAAAAATGCCTCAAAGAAGATTCAGTAGTGAAAGGAATATACTTTGATTTATGAGGGATTATCTGGCCATGGGGGATATGGACAGAGTACCAGAGGCTCTGCACAATCATATTACATTCTCCACCATTATGTGGTCAAACCAGAGCGCTCCACTATAAAGCTACAAGTAATGTTTGATGCTTCAGCAAATAGTACTACAGGCATTTCGCTTAATGACATGATGACAGGCCCAAAGATTCAAAGAGAATTCGGTGATCTATTATTGCACTTTCGGCTACACGAGATTGTTTATACTCCTGATGTCAAGCAGATGTACAGACAAATAGGAGTCAGTCCACCCCATCAGGACTATCAGCGCATTGTGTGGTGTGACACACACAGTGCAGGATTTTAGGTCAAATACTGTGACGTACGGTGTCTCAGCAACACCATACGTACTCTTCAGGAATTAGTAGAGGATGAGAGAGAACACTTTCCTGTTGTTGCTAGTATTTCGTTCTCAGATGTGTATGTTGATGATGATGATACTGGGTCACATTCGGTTCACTCAGTTTTGGTAATCGAAAAATAACTTATTTCTCTTCTTACCAAAAGAGGATTCAAATTATGAAAATTCATGAGTAATCGTCGAGAGCTCTTGAGTTGGCTTCCACCAGATAATGTTGAGATTCTGCAGCCATTTGCATCAGATTGTGACAGTTGTGTTGTCATAATGGTAGGATTGCATTGGAATCCAGTCTCTGACACATACTGTTACACAATATAGACCAATACGAGTGCTGCAACAAAGCAAACCATCCTGTCACATGTTGCCAGAATTTTCTATCTCTTGGGCGGCTTACTCCTCTGCACTTGTTTGCCAAGTAGATGACTCATATCCTATGGCTGAATGGTTTAGATTGGAATGCTGAGCCACCACAATATATTGTAGACCATTGGAGCCAGTTCAGACGCCAACTTCCTCTTCTGTCCTCGGTTACCATTCCTAGGTTGGTTACACAACAGTTGTCTACTTGCGTACTATCAGTCCTGATAGTATTGTCACAATACACATGTTGGTCGGTAAGACAAACGAAACTGTTAAAGTTCATTCATTGCCACGTCCAGAACTTTGTGGAGTCTTGCTCCTGGCTCGCTTGGTGAAACATGTTATCGAAGCATATGACTCTGTAATCCATTTTACTTCAATTGTGGCTTGGACCGACTCACAACAGGTAGGTCTTACATGGATTAAGTTATCTTCACATCAATTGCACACATTTGTTGTAAACAGAGTGGGCAAGATTCGAGATCTCAATCCACCATCCAGGTGCAGACATGTGCAGTCTCAGCACAACCCAGCAGACTGCAGCTCGCGTGGTCTCCTGCCTGCCCAGATCTTAGGTCACCACTTATGGAGGACAGTCCCCTCATGGCTAAGGGAGCCAAGTGGTCATTGGCTAACAAGAGCTTCTTGTAGTGACATCTCTAATCCAGTCCTGCTGGAGAAGACGACTACAGTTCTGGGAACATTTACATCATATAATGACGTAGATGCATTAATCTTGAGAATTAGCCATTTGGCTAAGCGTCTGCGAGTGACATCCTGTGTATTTTGCTTTGTTCACGATTGTCGCACACAACTTGCACAACGGAAAACATTAGGTTCAGTGAGTTAGATAAGTCTATGCAGTTCTGGCTGTTACATGTCCAAGCAGCTTCCTTTAAAGATGATTTGGTTGCTTTAAAGAAGAGTCAGCACAGACCCCTATATCCTTTAAGTTCTGGCATTCACTCCAGGTCACTCTCTGACTTCTGAGCTGTTAGTCTCCTTGCTAGAACCAGACCTAAGCGAGGTTCAACTAAACCATTGTCAACTTATTGCATGCCTGCAACAGGACTTTTGGCATCGCGGCACGGAGCTTACTTGCCTACATTACAGTATCGTCAGAAGTAGCAAGATCGAAGTGCAGGTCTCACAGTTAGACAGCTAGCATTGGTGAAGGAAGACAGACTTCCACCTCTTCAATGGCAACTGGGACGCATCGTGGAACTCCATCCTGGCCACAGTGCGCACTGCCACCGGGACATTCCAACATCCAACAGTGAAACTTTGCCCACTACCTTGTGAATGTTGAAATACAGCATTACGAGGTAGGCGTGTAAATAGTGTACATTTGAGTGTTTTGGTGTAATTGTGGGACTCAGGTAGATATTGAACTTCCCATGCTGCAGACGATAGTCGTACCATCAAGTCAGCAGTTGGCTTCCCTGGTTCTACCGTTGGCTGCCGACAAGAATTAGCAACCCCGTTCTTTCAGTTGTTCATTGTCAATCATGGTGGTAAGTGGCGCTATCGGGCGTGCTTGCTGCATTGTGGCTATTATCGCAAAGTTTGAAGTATCTACACATCTCTCATAGTTTTCATAGTCGCTATCAACAGTGTATCCACGAGTACTGCCCTGTGAGTACTTGTGCATTCTGTTGTCTGCTATTAACAACTTAGTTACACTATGAACCATACTCACACTAGGTACTTTCTGGGAATGTTGCTCATGGTGACTCTCGGAATCAGGTGTCCCCACTGGAGTCGAACAATTGGAATGATCATAGTTTTCTCTCAAATGGTTTTTTTTCAACACACCTGAAAAAAAAGGACACGTGCTTTAAAATTATTCAAAACATTTATCTACATAACTATCACAAAATATTTGTAACTAGTATTTTTTCCTTACAAACTTGAACTTCCCTGTGATATTATACATTGAAATAAAGATACTACAGTACGTATTTCAGTTTAACACTCCTGATAAATGCTGTTAAAGTTAAGAATAAAGAGAAAATGTTAAAATTTTACAAAATTTATAGTAACACTACTTTACTTTTTGTATGTAGACTGCTTGCCTTCATGTTTTCAAATAACTAATACAACTACTTGTGAATTATATTAAAATGTGAAGATGTGTAAAAAAAAAGAGTTAACAGTTTATAACTAGGGGTGTGTGGAATCTCAAACTTCGGCAAAAATTTAGGGAAAACACATTTGCCCTTGGATGGAAAATTTTTTCCACCCAGTAATTTCTGAAAAATAATTTGTTCACGACTGTAGGTTGTNTTTGCCCTTGGATGGAAAATTTTTTTCACCCAGTAATTTCTGAAAAATAATTTGTTCACGACTGTAGGTTGTGTTGCGTTGGTAATAACGCATTCCTCCGGAGGACCATAGTCAAGCTGACAGTTTAGTGTTCAAAAGGGCGTTAATTCCAATATTAAATTAAACTAGTGCAGACGAGAATAACAACTTTATTCTTAACCCGAGCCATCTTGGCAAACACACTCAGTGACGACATAAACAAAACAAAACAAAAAACACTAGCAACCATAAACACAATCAAAAGTCCCTACATTAAACACACCGCCCACCTTGTTACAATCAGGTAACAAATATACATTACATCAAATTTAACCTATGCATAATACAAAGATAAACAAAGCAACAATCAGTCAAGTAGAAAACAAACAAACATCAATTCACCAGAATGCTATACGTGCCTGTTTACAGAAGTACTGGGGGGTGTAAACACAAGATGACTCTCTGCAGTACGTGTTTACAGGTAGATACAGGGTACGCGATGGGTGCGTGGCCAGATATGTGCAGAGGTTATACAGGCTGTCAAGGTATCTGGATAGTGGAATAACTGATGAGAGGTTCATCTCTCACATAGTGCAGCATTTCAATCCTCACGTACAAGACTGTCTCGTGTCGTTACAAGCGAAAACGATTGAGGAGGTAGTAGCATTGTTAGAAACGATAGATAGGAGGAATGAATGAGTAGGGTTGAGGGCCAGAGAGGAAATGAGCCTAAGAGAAAGAGAAGAGATGGGGTATTTGTCCATATATTCAGGGTAAGGTGGTGCAAGGTACATTACCGGTACAGATGCTTATTGATTCCGGAAGTCAGGTCTCTCCTATGTCGAAGGAGTGTTTTGAATTGGTAAGTAAAGATCAAAGAAAGCCATGGGCAATTCTCCCAGTTTCAAATGTGACTCATTGTAGGGGCAACCGGTACAAAAAACTATAATGTGAAAAAAAAAAAAAAAAAGTTATTATGGAAGTTGAAATTGATGGGAACAAAATTTGAAATGCTTTTTTGATTATTAAGGGGCTGAACGTTGATGCGATTCTGGGTGCTGATTGGCTTAAAGAAAACCAGTTACTTATTGACTATGAGAAAAATTGTACACACATAGCAGACACTAGTGTTCCTTTTGATAGAGATTGGAAGGGTCAAGAATCTGTTCACTTACAAAATTATCTTGGAGCAATGGGAAATGTTGTGTTGCGTGGTTGAAGGGGAAAATGTAACAGAAAGGAAAATATGACCTTTATTTGCATGGGGGGTACGTTGAAACAAATTCTTGTAAGGGAAAGAGATGCCTTTTCAAAATATCCAGGATTAAATCAGAAATATGTTTGCAAGTTACAAGTTAAGATTCAGGATGCACCCAAAATACAAATTACGTGGTACCACAGTTCTTCAAATAATTCAGAAACTTAGAAAAGGCAGCAACTGTGCCAGTTGTGTAGGCGCAACTTTCATGTCCATGTCATCCTGTTAATTCTTTTATTATTTATTTGGTGTTTCGCCAAATATTTTTTTTACCACTGGAACATGCTCTAGTATGCTTAATATTTCTGTTTATTCACTTTGAAGTTGTAAAACATACTTTGTCATCAGAAAATTTTGTAATGTTTAAATATTTATCTGTTTATTTTATTTTATGTTTCGTGTTAAAAAAATATTTTTTTTATGTTTATTAATTATTTATGTACATAATATTGCATAGGTTATTAATTTCCAATTATTTTAAAAGAAAAATGTTATTCGTGAATTATTATGTCTTTCTCGACTTTCGATTTATGCATCAATTAGGTGCACGAGACCATGAAGTCGAGAGTATATAGGTTTCCGCTCAGGTAACTTCCTTCTTCGTTTTCTCGCCACATACCAACTTTTGAAATCTTTCATCATCATGAGATGAAATAGTTCTTATCCGCCGTTATGGGTAAGTTTGTTGACAGATATGTTATTTTGCGACGTGATTGTATTATTTTGTGTTTACAATCCATTTTCAAACATTTTGCTATTTTGTCTAGCGGTTTCCAAGAATGGCTTAATCTCGTGGCTAACCTTTTCATCCTTCTTGTGATGTGAGCCGCACATCAAATCGTGGCATGGACATTTTGACCAAGATTCCACTACTTTTGGCCGGCACCGCAGTAACGTCTGAATTTCAGTTTCTGCAATCAAGTAACCTCTAAATTATTTTTGCCTGCTGCATGTGCTCGGGAGTGCTCCGAACTTTCTGTCTTCTGAAAAGCGACATCTGTTGTTCAATAATTATTTTATATGATTTGGAACTGTTCAACTACAAAATTATTTTAGTTTTCAACTTAATTAAATGTTTAAATGTAAAAATAATGTATTAAAGGTAAATGTTAAGTAATGTAATATTTTTAATGATGCGATCGCGGATACCCGACGATGATATAGACATGGCCATAGCATAATATAATACTGTAACAAAAAGAAAGAAAGATTATAGTTTGTCAAAAACTAAATTTTAATATTCAAAAAAACTAAGTTATTTAAAAATATAATACTTATGTAACAATATT
>NQII01004653.1:0-24357 GCA_002778355.1 Clitarchus hookeri
TTATATTAAGTTTGTAAAAAGTGAGCATGTTGCTGGAAAGACACTGCGTGTATAATATGGAGAATATGAGGATTCTGTTATTTTTAATGTTTGTTATCTTATATACGTAAAAATTATATGTTTGCAATGAATGAAACAAAAAGTGGTTTATTTCTCTCTAGTACTGTTGTACCTTATCCTGGCATGCATAGTTACCCTGATTTTGGGAATATGGTAGCTTTTTTTCAGATCTGCCACTGCAAGCCGTTACTCTAAGTGAGCATGACATTAAAAATAAAGGAAATTATGTGGGCAAAATATGATGGTTTGAAATTTAGTACTTCATGATTTTTCGTGTAGGCCAATCACTGGATGTGCACAATCAATGATATGTTAGCAAAAGTATATGTTGAAGTGTACAAAAAACGAGTGAATTAATACTGTAATACATTCTAAGCAGGTTGGATGTAACAGTCTTTAAAGTATGCTGTTGAAATGTTAAAAATTTGTCCCTGAGACATTAGGGCGTGTCGATTTTTTTGATTTCCTTTTTCAAAAAATGAGGGGTGTCAAAAAGTTGTATTTTGGTTAGCGATTCACAAATATATTTACATGAACTGGCAATTACATTGTTTTGCTTGGTAAATAGTTACTTCAATTTCGTGACATTTTCACGTTTCATGTAAAATTCGCAGCAAACTCTCTTCTCTCAAGAAGTGCCTTTTTATCATTATTTCTGTTTGTACTTATGCTCTAAGGTTAAGAAAATACTTATATTATACTATGACATCTGAAAAATATTTTATGCCACTCGTAAAAGTGTTTAAACTAGCAATACTCATTTGCAGCTGAGCGTCTTTTTATTAATTTTTATTAATATCATACAAATAGTGACATTTTCTTTTCTTTCTTTTTCCAGGCACGAATAGTTTCTTCCAATTACAAAATCTGAAAATTCGGAACCATGGCTAGTAAAAGGAAGACGAGATTGGCAACTTCCACTCACATGAGTAACTTCATTGGAACTGGTCGAGAAATGCTGCCTTCCGAACTCCCAACTCTGCGTGATGTTCTAAGATATGGGCTTCTGCTAAGAGAACAGAGTGTAGAGAATGTCACAAATTACCCAGCAGCCACTCTTGCAAAGGATATTTATCCAAAAGTGCTTGAACAGTGGGAGCGAGCAAACAGTTGTTTTGTGGTGCCAATTTTAAATTCAAGAGTCACAGTCCTGAAGAAGATAGAAGAAAACTGGGAAAAGGCCAAAAACATATCACTTGGCAGAGGAAAACTGGAAGTGAAAGAGGCTTTCATAGCAACATTAGACAAGCTCTTTGACATCCTAAATTGCAAGTGTGAGATTAAGCTATGTCCAGAATTTGAGGGTCCATGTCCAGGTGGTGCCGACTGTAAACATGAAGTGCACATCTCCTGCTCTTGTTCTAAGGATATGAAGATCCCTGTCAAAGAACTAGTGTTTATTAATAGTCAAAGAGAGAAGGTTGGATCTGTTGGACAGCATCAAATTGGATTACCAGATCTACCTGAGCACAGAAGACAAATTAAAAAGCAGAAGAGGCAAGAAGATGAATTAAGAAGAATTTATGAATATAAGCTGAAAAGGAAGGAAGAATTAACATTACAACCAGATGAAGTTCTTTTCTCCGACGAAGATGAAGAGCCAACTGATGTTACAGATGAAGAATCTGAAGATCCTTTGCAGATTCCATGTGATGATTCTGATGTACCTTCTACTTCAAGTACAAGTCAATATAATACATTACAATTGCGCAATGTTGCATTGCAAAGTATTAGGTATGGTGTCGGTCTACGTGCTACAGCTGCCATTACAACAGCTGCATTTTTGGATGCTGGATTAATTACTGAAGGAGACAGGAGACTTGTGGTTGATCACAATAAAGTAAAAAGGGCACAAGAAAAAGTCATGAAAGCACTTGATGAAGAATTTCATGCTCGATGCAGGACAGGCAATATTGAATGTATCTTCTTTGATGGACGCCAAGATTTCACTAAAGTTCTGTTACAGGCAGATAACTCAAGTCATCAGTTTCCAAGTATTGTGAAAGAAGAGCATTACACTGTTTGCAGTGAGCCAGGTGGAAGGTATCTTTGCCATTTTACTCCAGAGAAAGACTTAACGAAAAGGAAACCTGCTGAAGTTATTGCTAACCATCTTGTGGATTTTTTTAAAGAAAAACAGCATTGATAAAAGTTTGCAGGCCATTGGTGGTGACTCAACGAATGTTAACACTGGTTGGGAAGGAGGGGTCATGCATTGGGTTGAGGCAAAGCTGAATCGTAAACTCATCTGGTTGGTTTGTGCTCTTCATACTAATGAGCTACCTTTGCGGCACTTGATCACCGAGTTGGATGGAAAAACTTTGTCTAACAACAAGTGGAGTGGTAAGATTGGCAACATGCTTGATGCTGCAACAGAACTTGAAATCAATCCCTCATTTGTCAGAATATCCTTTCCAGAGCCTTTGGTTCCATTGAGTGACACTGTTGTCAAAGATCTCTCTACAGATCAGGCTTATGGTTACAGGATAACTCAGGCCATAAGGACAGGTGTACTTCCAATTGATCTGGCATTACTAGAAATTGGTCCTGTAAGCCACTCTCGGTGGTTAACAACTGCAAATAGGATTTGTCGCATATGGGTTTCAAAACATGGCCTTAAAGGCAACAACTTGAAGACGTTACAACTGCTTGTGGAATACATTGTTGGCGTTTACTATCCCTGCTGGTTTACAATTAAATTGAAATTCTCTTGGGTGGAAGGACCTCGCCACATTCTTTATCAATTGAAGCTCCTAAAATCTCAGAAGAAGGCAGTAGCAGATATTGTTTTGCCAACAATCCAACGTTCATCGTGGTTCGCATTTAGTGAAATGGTGCTTCAGACACTTTTATGCTCGGAAGACCAAGAAGAAAGGAAAGCAGGGGTCCAGAAGATAACTGAATTAAGGAAGCAAGATGATGATACACCAGGAGACCTATCTGTTCGGCCTAGGAAAACACCTGCAGTAAATCCAAATGCAACTTCCCTTTTGGAACTGATAGACTTGTCAGAAAAAGTATATGAACCTCCACTTACTTGTAAACTCAAAATATCAGAAATAAGAAAGTTTGTTGAAGAGCCAATGCAAGTTCCAAAGTGGCCATGTCATGGACAGTCCATAGAGAGGTGTGTGAAACAAGTAACAGAGGCTTCTGGCAAAGTGTATACTCATGAGAAACGAGAAGGATTCATTAGAGGCCAGGAAGCAAGCAGAAGAATGATGTCTAGGAAAGAATCGAAGCAAGATTTGATGAATATTGTTGGTTGAAGATTTTTTCATTTTTTACAATGTGTTTTTAGTGTTTCATAATAAAGACAAAATACAAATAAAATTGTTTGAGCTCATTAAATTACTTTTTGAGCAAATTTTGTTGGAGTTAATATTAAGTTATCCCCTTTTTTCTGAAATTTCAATACAGATTATAATCAAGCGCAAATTTACCAAAGTAAATCTTTATGAATAAGGAAAAATCTTTTAAATAAGGATATTACACATCAAAAGGCACATTTTTGGACCCCCTCATTCATAAAAATTACGAATTTTTATTTTTGCCCTCTAAATTGACACGCCCTACTGAGACATGGAGGGAGGAGAGGGTGAAGTCTGAGTCAAGCCTGGCTAGACCTGCTTCAGTGCAGTACATGGCGAAGAGAGGTCGTACATAAATGTCTACATGTCTGGTCCTGCTCTAATACACCTCAGTTATTTTTAAAGTAAACACAAATGACGGAGTAAATGCAAGATCTTGATTGTTAAAGGTCAAGATCAAATGCTTCAATCAAAGCTAGAGAGAATCAAATGATGATTACTAAGAAATATGATATAAAAATGGTGGGAATTGCATGACAAAGCATGATAGGAAGGTGATAACGACAGCTCGCCCGGCAGCTTAGACAAATGAAATACTTTATGGCTGACATGAAATTATAGAGCTAAAGTATGTGGGAAACATGGTGACGATTTTATGTTAGATGATGGTGGTGATGCAATCTAATATGAGTAACATGGTATAAGTAAGCATGGATAAAATAAAATATGGTGGATGGAGCGCAGATGAGAAGGAATGACTGAACATGATGGAAATGTGACTAAGTAAAGGTCGCCTAGGTTCAAGGTCAATACGACTTACATTCAATATGGTGGTGAGGAGTACAATGTATTTTTCCCCGGATTTTACAAATTTATTAACGGTTATTTGTGATTTTAAAATTTTTATGATTTGGAGGAGAGGGTTGGTTGTGAGAGAGGGAGGTGTTAATACAATGTGTTTGATTGGAAGAGGGGCAGGCGTCTGCTGGACACGGTGGTTGGTGAGGCGTCCAGAAATGTGTATTTTTAATTAAACATTTTTTATACATAAAAAAAAATTATAATTTCTTTATTTTCTAAAAGTTTTTATAATTTTTTTTTCAATTTTTTTGGAGAATTTTGCTATTTTTTGGTTTAAGGCCATGCGCACGGGGTCAAGGTCATACAAATTTACGGGCATGGGGTCAAGGTCAAGGGTAAAAACGATCCCCCAAAACCTTTCGATTGATCGTTTTTGCAAATAAGAGGATAGTTCTTGGCAAATGGGGGGATCTGTAGTTTTGACGGAAAAGCGGGTAATTCTGAAGATAAATTTTAAAGGAACAGGAAAATTTCAAGGGGAAAAAAGAAAGTTCCAGGATGGCGGCGGTCGGCTTCGGCTCCGATCCCCCATCCCCTTATGCCCGAATGGTAATTTACATTCTACTATGCTATATCGTAGAAACAACTTTTTACGTATTTACATTTAACATTTAAATGTTGTATTTTTCCTCTTCACAACGTCTTACTGGAACCATACACCAATCAATGGCCCCGGTGGAACCAAGCGTTTTGCTCACCAAACCTCCCCACATGATGGCCGACATTAAAAGAAGGGTTACACCAGAAGCACTGCCTTCTATCTTATGTTAAAATTCCGTCAAAAGCAAAGATAACAGGCAGCTCTTTTGTTCTTTAGGTACCACCGCGAAAATTGCAAATTTTGTCACCGTCATGCTGAGTCCGAAATTAAGATAAAATACAACAAAACTACGGACATATACCTTACCGGGTCCACTCAATTCCTTCTTTCGCGTGTCAAATAAACTAAGCATGGCGGTATATCAGTTACAGCCTGTTCACGGTAAAGTAAGCACTTTTTGAGGCTGTCTCATCAGACATAATAAGCAATAAATACATTTCATTTTGACCTCAGACTTTTGGTTTTGAGCATTGTGAAATGTATACGCTGTGTTTATTCCTCGCATGCGATTTTTTTACATTAACGAGCGGCGAAAGGATATAAATTGGCTGAAAGAAAAAAATTACCGGGATTTCAAACGCGCTCACTTCACCGTGAACAGCATATAGCAACCTCACTCGGCCCTGTGTCCTAGTGTGTGCATGGAACTCAGATTCGGGAGACGGCCGTTAGCCGGTGTCGTTCCCCTCCTCCTCGCACCGCGGGAGCAAAGGGCTGGTCTATACCTCACTGCAGTATTTCGGTTGCCGACACATTCAGAGATGTGAGCAGGGGATGATGACGGCCGGTATCCGGACAAGGGAGAAAAGTTCCCCGTAGCTGCACAGCTGTAGCGCCAAGTGTTAGAGAGCGCCTCGCCGCGATTCTACGCCACGTCCACCACATCATTTTCCTTTCCTTCTTCATCATCCTTCTTCAGTTCTTCTTTCGTGCAGATGGTGCGGTGTTCGTAGCATATATATACTAATCAGAAGGACAGTTAGGGGGCCTACGATATGCTGTCCATGATGCATTTTATTTTGAAATAGTTTACAGTAGCTGGTCGTTCCCCGAAGTACGGCAGAGGTATTTTTTCCTTCTCGCATTTCTTGTTTCCTTATTCTTCCTGTATTCCTTGTTGGTTATGAAATGTTAAATATTAATTACGGGTGCTCTTAATATGTATTTCATTATTTATTTTTCATTGTTTGTAGTGTTTGTTTAGTTATGTTTTGTTGTACGTTATCTTGCTTATGAATTAATGTTAACGTAAAAGTTAATGGCGTTTTCTGTAATAACAAAATTGTTATGGGGAATTAAGGACATTTCATAGATAAATAATTAAGCAGCCTTTCGTAGGTTTACTAGTTAATATTGGATTTCTGTATGAGACGAAACACAACGAAGAAAGCTGTAAATAGTAAACAAATGTAGAGGTCATATTAGAGATGTGGGTGAGGTCAGTGTACGAGCGAAGAAGATTGAAAAAATAACGGAGGAGAGTGAACAAACAAATTCGGAAGTATGTGAGTTGTTTGTGACTACACAAATCGCTGGTATAGAGAAAACATTAAATGTGTAATTTCAGTAAATAACAATACAAATTTTCACCATAAAAATTGTTTCATATATTTTTGTCACGTAATGACAGTACAAAAAGTATTTTCATAAACAGACACTATATCAAGAACTTTTATGGAAATGTTTTAATGATTATTTCTCTGTTATGGTTTTGAAGGCATGAACTTCAATCTCATTTATAGCAGATTTGGTGGTCAGAAAATTGAAGTAGCTTCAATTTTCATTTATGTCACATTTTATTTGCGAGCATTAAAGATTGCTGCCTGTACATGCTTCGAAATAAAACGAACGGAAAACTAGTTTTCACATTTAACATATTTAACTTCTTCTAACTAATAATAAATTCTTTCGCCACGCGAAAAGCCAAACAAGTGGAATAAAATAAAAAATTAAAGAAAAAAAAATGTTTTTTTCATGTTTTTTACTCACTCGACAAATATTTAATGCTATTGGTACTTTAGACGGACACATAACACATATAATTGAAAGTCACTGGCATTGATTTCTAGAGTTTATACATGCATCATGCGTGCGAACAACGAACTCGTCAAATTTCCTACATTGAAATTACGGTTTTTTTTATGCCGTTCTGTGATTCGTGTGCACAAATAAATATATATATGCAATTGATGTTTTCTAACAGCAGCTTCATAAATAGCTGCTGGGTGATGATCGTAATATTTTGTGTCACAATGCTTGTCAGTATTCCACTGGAAATTTACCATACTTATATCGGATTTCATAAAAGTGAATTATATTACTTAAAAGCTGAGAATCAAGCACAGCTTGGAATTTACCTTCTGATTAGAATTTTGGTCATATTATCTTACGGGATAAACCTTTTGATCTTAAGTTTTGAATTGAGCGTAATTATTTTACACGTTTATAACACATTATTGAACTGCAAGTTTAGGAAAACTGATCAATTTTCCACAAATGTTATTTATTTGTTTACACCTCTGATAAAAATTAATGTCAAGATCATATTTTTCAAATTATTTGCTGACATATCTAGAGTCTTGACAAATGTATACTCTCATAATCACGATGTTAATATAGGTTTAGTCAAAAGAGTTTCATTTTATAATTTTTTTTTACAGTGTTTTACATACCTCTTGTAATAATCCTACTAATTTACTGCTACATGCCATTTTGAAAAAGCGATATTTTTGAGTAGGGTGGAACACACCAAGGTTCTTACAAAGAAATTGATATTTGTATGATAATTGTTAATATAACCATGTAACTGCACTGAAAAAAAGATTTGTAGTGACGAAAAATAAAATTTGTTGGTTGTTACAGGATTTTTTGTCAGTATAGATCTCACAAAGTATGATGTTAATCAAAATTTTTTTAATGTAATTTCAGTATTTAGTGGCAACCATAAAGGACATCTGCAGTCATCAACAAATCAGTGCGTTGGTAGGCAATAATGAGTTCGTTAGTCGCACAAAAATATGACACGATGCTAGCAGCAATACTGAATAGTGAGGGTCAGAAAATCGTTTGCGGGTTGCGGACTTTGGTTGGTCGGTGTGGTTCAACATCTGTCGACAGCAAGGTCGGGGGAAGAATCAGCCAAGGCCTCTGTTAACCAACAAGCAGTCACTTCAAGTGATTTCGAACAACCATTTAAAACTGGGATCAGGTAGGCGAACCCGAAATCGAGTGTGAGTTCAGTGTGATACAACTACGCCACATCGCTCGATGTTGCGAGTTTTAACTTCAGCATGTGTGATTGGCGTATGCACATGTGTGATTGGCATCGGCACATCAGAAATAGAAGAGAGAAGAGTGATAGACTCTGTGTGTCGTATCAGCATAGGCCTCGCCAAGATATCTGCCAAAGCAAGACATGGGAATTAGAATAAGTGTGAGATTTAAAACTGGATTTTAGGCAAAATAAATGCAAATATTAACAGTGACGTGTCATATGAATAAATTAGTTAATCTCTAACAATTAAAAATTGATTAACATAAACATAAAATATCGAGCAACTATCAAGCTAAAACAATGGGAATACTTGCTTACTCCTTCCAGCAGGTACTTGAATTTTGGATATTTCGTCACTAAAAAGCAATTTATTTGTTATGAAAATTGTTACTTCACTTATACGATAATGATTACGGATATTGGTCATTTATAAACGATTGCTGTGATGGATCTCTCACATTGCATAGAATAAAATCGAGTTTCCAGGGGTAGGCAAATGCNTCAAAACGCTGACGTTAGTAGTTGTAGGTTTGTGTGGGGATGGGGTAGAGAGGTAATTAAATGTATGTCTCCCTCCAGAAATGGAAACGACTTCCTGGAACTGTTACCTCGTTCCGGAGGGTTACTACCCACCGCACATTCATCACGGTGGCGCGCCGTGCAGCTGTCCTGGGGAAAAGCGATTTCGGTGACGTCACAGTGAAATTCCCACACTCTGTGTGTGCCGAGTTTCCCACCTTCAGTCCGAGCTTCCAAGAAACGCGTCTGACTACGGGTGCGCTGAGTACAGACCACCGGGAGACAACCAACCTCTATATTGCGCTGCAGACCCGTCGAGGGGTTGTTTTCGATGCCCGAGGCAAAAGTTCCTCAGGCCAGAGAATTCCATGGGTTCCCATGTAAAGTTTACTAAAGGCTGTTCACGGTAAACTGAGCAATTCTGAAAGCCCTGCCTGAGATCTATGTTTATGAACATTATTTATTCTCCCGCCATGGGCTTGATCACTTTATTCATGCGTCGGTCAAGTGAAACTGTGAAATTATTAGAAAAGTAAACATGTTACATGTTTGCTCATTCTTTCACTAATACACATTAAAAATAAAAACAGAAAGCAAAGGAATTCATTTCAGTTTGCACAAATGCTTACCATACACTTTCCCTCCGTCGTAACCAACTCTACTGGGCACTTGCCACTCAGTACGCTCGTTAAAATACATGCAAATAAGAGCAGTAATATTTTTCAAAAGTTTATTTTAAAAGTGTTTATTTTATCGTGAACAGACTTTAAAATTCTTTAAACGGCTATATACTTTTTTTAAATGCGTTATAGAACAGTTATACAAGTTGGTAAATAAGAGAATCGTTAAAAAAAATACCGGTTGTTTTTTAAAGGGTAATTCCTTGCAAACAATGACAAACGGCAATGTAAAAAAGCATAAACAAGCTTCCCGTGTGTTTTGTTTCCTCATAATCTTAAGCGGTGATTATAGAGTTGTAATACAGCAATCTGGTCAGAAAAGTTACAGCATTGTCGCTACATTAAAAAAAATACATTTTTACAGAAGAATAAATATTGTAAACACAAAGTTATTCAACAGCAATTTTCGATAACTTAGAAAGTTTTAAATGACCACGTTTATTTCTTAATAACCACATTTATGAATAGGTAACAAAATATAGACATTCATTTTTGTCCTGCAAAAAAATTACATATAAATATTCCTTAATTTTTAAAAATTATACTAAACGTAACTGCTTACATTAAGATCCATATGAAAGCTATGGAGACCCCTTAAGGGCCCAAATTACTGTGGTGTACATTTGTAACATAGCAGATTTCGAGCCCTGTGGCCGGCGTTTGCACATTTACTTGCTATTATTTGAAAAGCAGATTGTTTAATAGCTTAGAGATAATACAGTATCCAAGTACTTTTAGATAAGACATGGATGGCTCTCACGCCAACTAACTACAAAATAACGATGCTTTTGTGGGCAGCTTGTAGAGGTGTGGCACAGTGTATTGAACCTAATTGGTGACTTACAAATTTGGACCACCTGCCAATAAAACTCACCAGAAAAAAAAAACATTTAATGCAATAATCGTTATTGCTCTAAGGATTGCGAACTTATGTTTTCACGAAAGGCAATTCAATTAGTTGTCCAATAGGGTCACATACCAATAATTACAATGATTGACGGGCTACACTGACGGATTAATAGTCGTCTCAAGTTTGCATAGGTTATTTACATGAAGATGTAATAAATGAAATAATATATTTTTTAGTACACGTTTTATGCTAGAGGTAGTCATAGCTGTTGTTAAATTATGTAATGGTTTTCAAAAGCATATATATATATATATTTATTTATTAAAAAAATTGCTGGTAAAATATTTTGTCCGCAGTCCAACGAGCAGCACGTGGCCCACGGGCCGCATACTGAATATCCATGCTTGTCCAGCGGCCAGAATTCAAGTATTGTAAATACGAAACTTCAATTAGCATGGCGCAACTTCAACAATACTCAAAGTGCACAACTGCTCTTTCATTCGATATAAACAACACAAACATGCATTTGGAGAAGAGTCCACTCATGTTACAAAATTCCTGACACGTGTTGTTTTTTAACAAATGCCGGTTTTTTTNATGCATTTGGAGAAGAGTCCACTCATGTTACAAAATTCCTGACACGTGTTGTTTTTTAACAAATGCCGGTTTTTTTAATATCTTTGACATAGTACGAGTTTAAGAATAATTGTCAAAAATAATAATAATGAATCAAAGTTTAATGNTTTTTTTAATATCTTTGACATAGTACGAGTTTAAGAATAATTGTCAAAAATAATAATAATGAATCAAAGTTTAATGATACTACCTGTATGACATCTCTATTTGTTTTCACCTGAAATATAATACCGTGTGTTGTAAACACTTTATAATTTTAATATTTCAAAACTTTTTGTCAGATACTCGCTTATTTAAAATGCCACTCTGGACCAAAACAGTTCAAATGATACAGCTAGTAAAATATTTTGATTTAACACAAAATGGTTTTGTGAATAATTTTACGTCAAAGGTTTCATGTATAGCTGCTGAAAGTGAGCAGGATTAACTATAGGTGTCATGTATGTTAAAATAAAATAAAACGTTTAATTAACTCAATATAATTTCGATCAGAAGGATTATCAGATTACATACATGTATAAATCTTGCATTAACAAGCACCTCTTGTTGAAATAGTTGTCAGAGGTGAACTAATTCCTTATGACACCCTAAGTACGCAAGGCACAATATTGGTAACATTCCTTACATAAAATCTATTTTCACTACATTTGTTATCAGGGAAGAAGAGTTTCCCACAAATTTAGCAGTCGACGCCATTGTCATTATCCTCTTTGTTGATAAATGAGGGAATTCATTTCTATCAGNTTTCCCACAAATTTAGCAGTCGACGCCATTGTCATTATCCTCTTTGTTGATAAATGAGGGAATTCATTTCTATCATCAGAAACGTCACTAAAACTGTCATGGCATGTTTTCTTTTATTCCTGCTATCAACCAAGCTTCTGTGCAGCTGACTTAATAGGTTTTATACTCTAACGAATGTTTTGGAGACAGTGTTTTCAAAGAGTGAAAAGAAATTTCGGTGGATGGAGAGTTTTTTAAGGTTTCCTCAGATTTTTGAAAATAAGCATTTCAGGTGAAGAGTGGGGAAGAAGAAATAAACGGAAATTTCTTTCAAAAAGTTTAATTTGTTGTTTTTTTTTTTTGTTTTTTCTAACCTTTATTTTCCTGTCACCTGTAACATTTCACCGCGACTTTTGAATTATGGATGTAGAATGATAAATAATTATGTAACTAATTTTGGAGAGATAGCCTGGAGTGAAGGGAAGCAACATGATTAAATCAAAGCATATTTTGATATATATTCCGTTGCTAACAAATTTGCACATTTTGAATGCTTCTCAGGATGGACGTACATATAATATATGGACGGGGCGATTCCCAGGTGAATAAAAAACAAAGTCGGTTTCACGAAAAAAAATTTCTGCAAATTATATCATCTCTCTCTGAATCCACATATGACGGTTTCCAAAGATGCTCCCGGCACATTTACTTACCTAACCAAGAAGCATTCTGCGACTTTTCGTCAGTGCTTTTAGGATTATTTCAAAGTCAACTCTCGGCACTTTTACACAGTAGTTTTTGAGAGTAACCATAAACGATACATGCATTCTTTTTTAACGTGTATCACGCAGCCAAGGAAACACTAGTGACGTAAATCGCTTGGCAGCTGTCAATGAGGTGGATCTTGCTACATTTTAAATAGCTGACATATAAAACAAGAACGGACTGTTTACTCTAGTTGATCTTACTGTGTTTATGAAGTGATGCAGTAACCTGGACAAAACAATCTGCGATGATCTTTGCACTTTTAGAAACCGCTTCTATAGAAATGTATGGTACTTCATCTATAATAGTAATTCCCCCTGCCACTACTTCTAAGGAAAAATTTTCAGGGCAGGAACAAACTAACTTGTTATAGATATACTCCAGACTGCGGTGATAGTTTTTCGTTTCTGGTATTACTTTCGCCAGTAACGTATGACGACAAAGTTGCTCGTCTCATCAACATGAAATGCTCCACTTAGTATATTAAAAAAATTCCGGACACTCCCGCGGAATCGTCAACCAATCACAGAATGGTGATATGCACACTACGACTCGGCGCGAGATCGGCACAGCTTTCCAGTACTCAGCATTGAAACTTGTGTCTCAGAACTATTTAAAAGAATAGCAATGGAAGACTCGTTTCATAATTCACCACGGGTACTCTACCAAAATTATCACCACACACCAAATTTCCGATTGTGTAAGATAGTGTGTTCTAATTCTCAACGGTTGAAAATCTCGCTGCCTTTCTGGCAACTCCAAGTGCAAAACTAGTAGGCTATAACTTTTCTCACACTGCTGAATTTAAAGGAAATTTTACAAGTGTGAAACCGTTGCGAATGTTCTCTACGTTTTCTATGATAGTTTGCAGGCCTGAGCCAAATTAACTCTGTAATCTCGTCAGCATGCTCACTAAGTCGTTTCACAGGCAGCTATGTAATGAGCAGGTGTTCGCTCAATGAGGTGTGGCGAAGAAAAAGGGAAGCATGCCAAAGAGAATATCAGTTGATCGTTGTCTGACTACTCGCCTCCCACCTAGGCGAACCGAGCTCGATTCCCGGCGAGGTGATCCCTAGTTTTTCGCATGTGGGAATCGTGCCCGACGGTGTCGCTAGTTGGCGAGTTTTCTCGGGGATTTCCTGTTTCCCCCGTCTTTGCATTCCGGCGATGCTCCATACACACATCGCCTCACCTTCATTGGCTCTCAAGACTTCGATGTTAAGAGCCTCCCAAATATCTTCATTCTCTCACTCGCCCTTTTCCCTTCCCCGCTGCCATAATTCTCCTAACCATACCATTCACATAAAGTTGGCCAAACGGTGTTGGGTAACTTAAACCTGTTCAATGAATTATGTGTTTAATTAAACTTCTCAAGTTCGAACTTTAGTAAGCCCACGTGAGATTGCGATGTAAATTGTTGTGTGATACTTTTTTTTCATTTTCATGTGCACTAATTAATAAGAATGCAAACNCGTGAGATTGCGATGTAAATTGTTGTGTGATACTTTTTTTTCATTTTCATGTGCACTAATTAATAAGAATGCAAACAATAAGTACCATAAATGTTAACAGAGACGTAAATGAATGCGATACAATAGCTACACACAATAACACGTACTGAAGTGCGAGTGTTTGCCATATAATTTGTTCTGAGAAATTCTCGTGATTATCCTCGAAAATGTCTTAAGAGTAACGATATTTAAATATTCAAAGTTTCGTTGAGGTTCTCTTCCTCTGCCTCCTGCCCGATGGGGGTGAGAAAAGGGGAAGATAAGTGACGCGAAGTCACCTTCTTGCGCTGAAGATCTGTCCTGCGGTGACGGGTCATTTCCTTCGCCGTGCCTCGTCTCTCTGCAGTACGCGGGTCCCATTTAATTGCATTCAAGTTTCTTGACGACGCAATTACAGAGCTAACTAACCTTGTGTTGGCCAAAACTAGCATAAAAATGCTGTAAATTTCGTCAATGCCTTTTTGCCTACAGTTTTCAGTTACAATTTTCATCACTCGTCCCTTTTACTCCCGGAACATGAGAAGATTGTCAAGATTGTCCTGAGGTATTGGTTTGTTTAAACTAAATTAATTATTGTATAATACAAGATAACCTTATAAACTTGACCTTATATGGTCTATGAATGTGTCGAGTTAGTAGTGAAACTACGATTTTTACAAAACAAAGGGCAAATGTGAAGCAAAGCACAAACAAGTATATTTAACTGTCTTAACACAAAAATTTTAATTAAGTAAAATAAGAAACATATTGCATAACAGTAAATACAAAATGTAAAATATACAGTTAATTCAAGGAGATGTTGTTGGCACTTTCTCTCTTGTCCAGTCTTTTCAAAGCATCAAATTTCACTTCCGCTGACGCACTAATTTGCTTACTTATGTTCGTCGGTGCCGTTTTCATAAACCACTGACTACAGTTTCTGTCTCTGCAACCATCGATGTGTTGTATGGGAAGAAGCTATATGGCTGGCACTGCACACATAAGAGGACATTGCTCAGCGAATGAGACTGTAACGGATCTGGTCAAAAGTCAATGAATGACAGTCTACATAGACCAGGTAAGTGCCCTACGAATGGCAGCCTACATAGACTAGTTCAGTGCCCAATGAATGACACTGTAACAGACTTGTCCAGAGCCAAAGAGTGACACTATAAGAGACTAAAGCAGTGTTCAAGGAATGGCACTGTNACACTGTAACAGACTTGTCCAGAGCCAAAGAGTGACACTATAAGAGACTAAAGCAGTGTTCAAGGAATGGCACTGTAACAAACCAGATCATACCCAATGGATGACACTTTGCATAGACCATGTGAGGGTTCAAGGAATAATACTCTACATAGACAAGGTTCTGTGCCCAATTAATGGTGCTGTACATAAAACAGGTTAGTGCCTGATGAATAGCACTGTACACAGACCAGGTAATTGTGCACTGAAAACAGTGTCTTCTTTGTGGATTATGTGATTTGTGTATGTTGGCTACAGCTCTGGTGTGTGAATGGTTAATGCCACTGTCATGGGGCACCAAGCATGTACTTCACTTGTCGTGATAACTTAGTGGGNTCTGGTGTGTGAATGGTTAATGCCACTGTCATGGGGCACCAAGCATGTACTTCACTTGTCGTGATAACTTAGTGGGCACTGTGTCAGTGGAAGTATACCAGGGATGCAAATTATTTATAGTTGCAACACCTGAAACAGTAAACTGATATGCGTCTGTAAGGGTTGAAAACACATTGTTTTGTTAGAAGAATTTTATATATTTGATTGTAACAATTCGGTCAAATGCTTTGGTCGGTCAAAAATATTATTATCTAATTGTGTGTGTGTCTGATATAAAAAGGATGTGGGAGATGCAACTGGTGATCTTGTTTGTCCATACTGCAGTAATAATGAAACTCTCCGTTTCCAATAATACCTTAAGGTTCACCTATGAAAGATTCTACTCTAAGTAACTATGTCGAGAAGAGACGCCGAGCAAAATACATAATCTCTGAGANGGTTCACCTATGAAAGATTCTACTCTAAGTAACTATGTCGAGAAGAGACGCCGAGCAAAATACATAATCTCTGAGATATGGTAACAGCTGTATTATTTTAAGACATCTCTGTTTTATCTTCACTTTAAGCACGACGTATAAGAATTATACTTAGCCAAAGAGCACAAGAAGTTTAAAGCTGTGTATACATTCAAGTAAGTTACTTCAAATTCCATACTGAAAATCAATACTGGCACACCTAAGATACACTTTTTATTTCCTGGACTTCTAGACACTCATTTGGTTGTAGCGCTGTTGCGCTACATTTTCCTTAAATAACCTCTCATATGTTTTATGCCAAAGAAATAGGTATTATCTCAGAAAATGAATCATAAACATTTACGTAAAAAAACTAAAAATTAAACGTCTACGAGTCGACAAAACTTTCAATGCTCAGAAAACACAATCCAGAAAGGTTTTTCACTATATATATAAATATGCAGGTGACAATAATCAAAGCAAACTATATTAAAGTATAGGTCTTAAAACAATTGTAAACAGATGCTGTACCTAGCGACGAATTCACTCCCTTACGAAGTGAACAAGAAACAGACATGCATTCGCGTCACTTGAACCAGAATTTATGGTTGAATGCTCGCTCACTTATGCATTTTCTTTGTGAAGTGTGTCGCTTATGGACGCCGTCTGGCTGGAGGCATTTTGCATGTGCGAGGCTTAGAAGCGTAGGAGCACTAAGGGTGACCAAAGTACAAGTACTAAATGTCTTCTTGCCTCTATGCGCAAGGCATTGAACTGGCGTCAACTCGTGTCTCTCGTCAACTCGCTTCTTGAGATTCTCAGCAGTAACCCTGTAATTTTATCGTGTAAAAATAAATACAAAGCTGTCCTACATGTCCCTAGGGTTATGTTAAGTTACCTGNTAACCCTGTAATTTTATCGTGTAAAAATAAATACAAAGCTGTCCTACATGTCCCTAGGGTTATGTTAAGTTACCTGTTCGGGAAATTACATACCTAGGCAGGTTTGTATACTACCCGTTTTAGTCCTTTTCACTTTTTAAAACATATTAGAAGTTGGAAAAAAGTGGAAACTATATTTCGGAGCAAAACAAATGATTAGTGCTATTTGTAAGCAGACACCGATAAAAAATATTGAATTGTTTTAGAGGCTTAAAGGCACTGCTTAACTTGTGCTTGAATTTCGTCGCAAAGTCATTAAAATCAACTTTTTTTACGAAACCATTAAACATATTCCCATTGTACGCTAGATGCTTTTCTTCTGTGTTAAATCTACTCCTATGAATCATACCCTCAATAAATAACACACATTATGGATGCCTTTTCCGATTCCACCAGGCTAAAACTGTTTTTTTCACACTGCTGAATCGCATAATGTATTGGTGTGGAACATGCGAAACAATTATAGGACCTGCTCTGAAATTTGCTTCAGACTTTCCNTAACCCTGTAATTTTATCGTGTAAAAATAAATACAAAGCTGTCCTACATGTCCCTAGGGTTATGTTAAGTTACCTTTTCGGGAAATTACATACCTAGGCAGGTTTGTAAACTACCCGTTTTAGTCCTTTTCACTTTTTAAAACATATTAGAAGTTGGAAAAAAGTGGAAACTATATTTCGGAGCAAAACAAATGATTAGTGCTATTTGTAAGCAAACACCGATAAAAAATATTGAATTGTTTTAGAGGCTTAAAGGCACTGCTTAACTTGTGCTTGAATTTCGTCGCAAAGTCATTAAAAACAACTTTTTTTACGAAACCATTAAACATATTCCCATTGTACCGATCTACGAAAAGAAGACACAATTTAGATGAGGTATGAATCATACCCTCAATAAATAACACACATTATGGATGCCTTTTCCGATTCCACCAGGCTAAAACTGTTTTTTTCACACTGGTGAATCGCATAATGTATTGGTGTGGAACATGCGAAACAATTATAGGACCTGCTCTGAAATTTGCTTCAGACTTTCCATCAATAAAATTATAGTTTCAATGCTTAAAGTCCCGTAGGTACATGCAGCACGACGATAACACCTGCACGTCAGTTCAGCGCCTTGCGCATAGGAGTGATGGGGTCCTAAGAACACATGTCAGTGTCGCCCTTATCGCTCGCTTGCTCCTGACACTCGAATGCGCTAAAAATCTCCAGGTACACGGCGCCTTTAACGAGGCTATTGTGAACGGTGGGAGGGTGGACGTCGTGCTTTCGCAGGTGGCATGTTCTGCGTGCGAGTGTGCGTGCGTGCGAGTGCGAGCGANAAGAACACATGTCAGTGTCGCCCTTATCGCTCGCTTGCTCCTGACACTCGAATGCGCTAAAAATCTCCAGGTACACGGCGCCTTTAACGAGGCTATTGTGAACGGTGGGAGGGTGGACGTCGTGCTTTCGCAGGTGGCATGTTCTGCGTGCGAGTGTGCGTGCGTGCGAGTGCGAGCGAACGNGGGAGGGTGGACGTCGTGCTTTCGCAGGTGGCATGTTCTGCGTGCGAGTGTGCGTGCGTGCGAGTGCGAGCGAACGAGGGTTATCGCACCTGTGTCGCGCAAGAAGCCGTCATACCGCATCATCAGTCATGGCGAACCGCTTCCGTATCCTGCTTCCCCCCTTCCGGCAAGCCCAACCACCACGTTAAACTTCCTCTGACGATCCGGGTCACCCCCTCTCCCTCACCCACTACCTTTCTTCTCGCTCACCTAGTTCACCCATGCAGCTGGCGGGGTGGCATTCCCCATCGCTTCTACCCCACCACTCCCCTCGCCCCGGCCCTTATTTTCCTCTCTGGAGCGGAGTAATTATGTAGATGTATTCCCCTTCGACCCACTCCCCCTTCTCACCGCCTTAAAGAACCCTGCGTGAATTGCTCCACGCCCAGAATAAGCCCAAAATAAATGCAGGCCATGGCGTCGATTTGCGAGAGCCGAGAAGTCGAGAACACCCTGACTCCCCCTACTTACGCGATAATATTAATTTGAATGAAGGCCATCGTGAATTAATGCGCTTCGCCCGACGAAATGCTCTGAAAGGGAGAGTGGGGGGTGGAGGTAGACGTCGGCTCGTGCACATAGGAAGGCTTTGACAATGGTTTGTGCGGAGAGGAGGGGGAAGGAAAAGGCAGGTGCTTTTGTGTTCCTTTATGGCGTCGGCGGGAGTCGGTTCTATGAAGGTTACACGGTTCGAAAAGTTCCCGATCTTATTACCATGTAAATTAATGTCATCGCACCACACACATATAATGTCGCTTTCTTTGACGCAGCGGGTGGTTGGAAAAAAAAATAAGGTTGATGGGGTGGTGAGGTGGAGGGAGGAAACCTTTGGGGAAAGTAATTGTGGTAATGGTTTTACAATTACCTGCTCGTGCCGGTCCTTCGAGTGGAAAAACTGACAGTGAATGTTTATTCAGAGCCTTGCTGTTTAGCACGGGTCGTTCTTGTTTTCGCTACAAAGGAGGATATTTAGCATTTGAGGACTCTCATGGGGGTTCGTCGACACGCATAAAGCGGCGCATGTGATGTATTTATAGCGTGACGACCTTGGAGCAGATTCGTTTCTGAACTTAAAGGTGAATGTAAGTAACACCAGAGTATATCATTTTTACCAGATCCAATGTTTTAAGGAAAATTATGCTGCTATTTTGTGGATGGCGTAAGTTCTACTAACATACTGGTCTATAAAGAAACTTACACTTTAATGTAATGCTCGTAACTTACCAGTGTTTCCTCTTTCGATTACCACTACTTTCGTGAAAAGAGGACCTACTGTATAAAGTTTGCATGTTTCCTACTGATACCATGAACTGTTTAACAAAGATTGTTACAACTGTTTTCAATACCAGGATTTTTTTAACGTATTGAATTAATTAGCTACTATTTTAAATTTTAGATTTTTTTGTAGGAGGCGTTCAATAGTATTTTCACAGTTATAAAGATGGCTCGGACTGTTTATTTTTGAAAGAGTTAAATGTCGTATTCATTTCCTAAGACCTCACGGTAATGTACCTTGACGAATCGGAAATTTAAATANTTTGAAAGAGTTAAATGTCGTATTCATTTCCTAAGACCTCACGGTAATGTACCTTGACGAATCGGAAATTTAAATAATTTTTGACATTCGCGTAACAACGTAAAATACCAATGGATATCAAATAAAATTCTGTGAATTACATAACTTGTGTATTTGACATTCGCAAACAGGTTAATTAGATTTTAACATGATCTGAGATTTGTTTCACCGTATAAATTTTATCATTGNATTTGACATTCGCAAACAGGTTAATTAGATTTTAACATGATCTGAGATTTGTTTCACCGTATAAATTTTATCATTGCCGATAGTCAGTTACATGTTGATGACTATCAGCAGTACACTATTGTTCTATTGAAAACGTTTAAGATGTTTCATTTACCATATATGAAAAGTGTTTTAATGAAGAATCACCAAACCACCAAATATCAGAGCCAGGAAAAGAAAATAGGAGGACGAGAGGTGGATCAAAACTGAACGCTTTAACAAAATATGAAGGAAGTTAAACTTCATTATTCCCTCCCTCTCCAGAAATTAATATTGAAAATGGAAGTAAACCTGTCAGTACGTTCAATGCTGTGAGCAATATTTATATTTTCTAAAGGTTAACTTTTTATTATTCGCGTTAAAAAAATGAATCAACATTTATACATTCAAATAATAAAAAAACAATTTGTAACGATTTTTAACGAAGTTCAAAATGACCAACATTAAATCGGAATGACGAGGCACAACAACAGGAGTCTAAGCAGGGTCGCGGCGGTGTAGTAGCTAGATAATTCTTCTCGTACCATAACAAACTGTGTTTGAGTACTGGGGAGGATAGATAGAAACCGGATTTTCGCATGTGGGTGTCGTGGAAAACCATACCGTTTGCAGATGGATTTTCTCTGGATACGTCCGTTTCCCTCATTGTTGTATTTCTTTGCTAACTCCATTCTTAGTTCGCTTCACACACATCGATACTAAAAATCTCAGGTGTTGAGGGCTGCTCAAAATGTATCACCCGCAATCTCATATTGTTATTATGCATGCGTAGGAAAGGCCACCGCAAATTTTAAGATGAGCGCGTTCGTAGTAATGACGAAGACATCAGATATGGAAATTTAGAATAGCCGATTCGTTCCCACCAATTGATTCTCTGTGTAAGAACATAGTAAAATGTACTACTGAGCGTATGAGACATTAGTAATGTAACATGTGAAGCAATCATGTCAACGGCTAGTATGGTACTCTGCCAAATTTAATTCACATTTTTATAATTATTCGAAATATCATGTTACATTGTCATGTAGTAGAGCAGCGGTTTTGGGATTTGTAACCGAATACATTTAGATTTTTTTTTAATTTTNCATGTTACATTGTCATGTAGTAGAGCAGCGGTTTTGGGATTTGTAACCGAATACATTTAGATTTTTTTTTAATTTTCCCCATCCTCGTGTAGTGCCACGTCACTAATTACCAAGCTCTGGATATTAATAACAAATAAAAATGTAATATAACTTAAAATTTTGGTATTCCTGTTTTTTTTTTTTGCTACTATATGCGACGCTTTTTTCCAGTAAGGATCGGATAAATTTCGAAAAGAGATATTAACTTCCAGTGTTGAACGAACGTGCTATTATACCAGCCGTTTAAATTATCCGCTCCCCTTGATGTACTCGTACGCCAAGTGCCTGGTTTAATTTCAAAGATTCCGCCCTGCGGTGATTGAAATATTACGGCAATAAACCAGATGATAGGAACGTCAAGCAGCGTGATAAAAAAAAAAATGATGCGTCAGGCCTCTCCGGTGCACTAGCTACATACACGCGCACGCGCGCGCACACAGAAAAAAAATGTCCGCACTTCCCGTAATAGAACATTTTCCATTTGGCATTCTTTTTATATTTTTCAATAAAGAAAATATTGAAACATGCAACTAAAAACCTATATACAGCACAATACCTCGCAGCAAATCGCAAAATTTAAAATCAGATTTTTTGGTTTCCGTAATTTTTGTTGGACTGGACAGAATGATTTACTTCATGTAAGAACGAACACGGCAGCAAATTCGTTTGGTAATAAACTGCAAAATATTTTGCATCAAAGAATATACTTGGTTTGCCAGCTTCTTTAAACAAATAACTTTGAATATACTTTTAAAATTTCTTAGTTTAAAAGACTTCCTAAAACAAGTTATAATTACCCTAGGTAACCATGAAGATAAATACGGAGGCTTGACGTTGTATACATATTACATACACCACGTCTTTAACAAAACCGTCTGTAAAAACAAAACATTATTNCACACAAGGTGTTTGGAACTACAATTCAAAATTTAAATCATGGCAGACCCTACATCGCCAATACTGCTGTTTGTGTACTGTTGGCAATAAAATGCAATGATCATTTCTGGCAGCCTTTACTACTCAGTTGCTAATCTCTCATTGGTCACATAATTTGAGACACGTGTACTAAAAAGCAACCACTAGCGGCGCCCACGTACCTCGAAGTTACGGTGTCCTATGTGCAGGCGTTCTTAGCATTGCGCGNAAAAAGCAACCACTAGCGGCGCCCACGTACCTCGAAGTTACGGTGTCCTATGTGCAGGCGTTCTTAGCATTGCGCGTCAGTTTCTTTCGTCTTGGTGATATGCAATTAGATGTGCATGCAGGTACGTGAAATTGAGAACTCTCTGCGCTGTTTTGCTACATTCAATTTAATATTTAGAAATACTATATTAATATTTCGAACTTTACGCTACTAGGATTTATTGTATATGTTAATCCATAGAGGCCGTGGTTTAAATTTCAAAATTTAGTTTATTTATATGGAAAAGAATTTCTATAATTATTTATCAACCTGCATAAAAGTTTTTAATTTAAATCGTTTAATTTTTTCGTTTTAAAAACAGATTTACGAACACCCAGAACGCTAGATGATTCTAAGATATTCTTCACTCGCNGTTTAATTTTTTCGTTTTAAAAACAGATTTACGAACACCCAGAACGCTAGATGATTCTAAGATATTCTTCACTCGCATGATTAAATTATGTATCGGTAATGTTTAATAGTTTTTTTGAATGCCGCTTTCTTTGCACAGTGAAACAGTGAAAAATAATAATTCTTAAAAGTCTGCTGTAGTATGTTTAAAAAATCCCTCAGTATGTTTTCGTACCAAAACTCCGGACTCCGAGGGATTTATCTCTCAGTGTTGCGACTTTGAAAATATGACAACCAGGAACCTCGACTGCAGTAAATAAAAGTTTTTATGGCATCATGCAAATGTAAATATTTCTTTTAAATTTAACTTATATTTTCACGTTATTAAAATTAATTTTTGTAACTTGCCACAAAAATCTTAGCTTTGTGAGTATGGGGCTAGCTAGCATTTATTACTTAATTCAAACAAATTCCCCACCCTTTATCATTGGCCTTTTCCACATCAGTAACCTAAGAATGAAAGACTAAACTAACAGCTCTGCACTTAGAACACAGTATAAATAAGCGAGAACTAAGCCTTTCTGCCACAGATAAATACATAGATTAAGGCGTTATAAAGAACACATTTTTTTGTGCGGAACTATACAAATATCGGCGTAACACTCTGTCGCTTATCGAGACCAATGAAAGTGTGTTTGTGCTTCTCCGTTGTTGGCAGCAGCTGTTAATGAGACTGCGGAATGTAAACTGAACAACTACTGAAACTTGCAGAGGAGTGGGGTGAACATCAAAATCTCCAGAGCCGGGGGTGGCGAAGTGAGGTGAGTATGGAGCAACGCCGTAACACAAGGGGGGGGACACGAAATTACCCAGAAAACCCACCAACCAGCGACATTGTCCGGCGCGATTCCCACATGTGAAAATCCGGGTGCGAACCCGCCGGGAATCGCACCCGGTTCGCCTATGTGGGAAGAGAGTAACCTAACCACTACACCTCCGCGGCCCCGAAAACTTTCAACGCGTGAGCGAATCCCCTCACTGGAGTTTTTCTTCTTCTGTATATAGTGGAGACAATCAGAATCATTTGCTGTGTAGCTTGCCAGATATAGGACATTATGACTGTAAGGGAAAATCCCATTCACTGGGAACTACACCTTCGAAGATAGTGTAATCCTGAAGGAGTCTTCAGTAATAATTTTTCACGTGCTCAAAAGCGATTTTTTTTATATGTTACTTAGAGTAAACTAAAATGCTCCAAATCGCTGTTCACTGGTACCCATTAATATTGTGCCCATTATGAGTTCAGAGGGAACGTGGGATACAGAGAGCTGTAAATGCTTACTGTTTACGTAAACGCATGTTTTTGAATGTTTGTACATTCTCTCTGATCAAGCTTTAATGTAAATAAAATGTACTCAAATGGATTACATTTTTTTTCATGCGAAAATATGTGTGTACTAGATATAATAGGTCTAAACGGAAACAAAATGCCCACGTCACTGCTTTTAAAACTTGATTTTGACAGTTCTGCTGGAGAGCTCGTGAGATAAAACTGCACTGTTAAGATTTTCCGTGTATTCAGGTCTTATTTTATATATTGGGGG
>NQII01004653.1:24371-49554 GCA_002778355.1 Clitarchus hookeri
TTTTATATATTGGGGGGGGGGGAGAGATGTACAGTTAATGTTCGAAAACGCGATCCGCAATAATGAAAATCTGAGCTGAGCTCCGTAAATACAAAATACGTAATGTCTTCGTATTCCCTATAGCTTCAGATTTTGGGAAAGAACAATGCCGAGTGTACACGAAGCTTTCTTCGCTACTGGAACCAAAACATTATCGTTTCTGTGGGAATTATAATNTTAGAACCCAAATCGCCCACCGGGGGGCGATCGCCCCCAGGTTGGGAACCACTGCACTAAAGCATTGTTGTAAACTGGAAAAGCTATGTTTGTCACACTTTGAGAAATAACATATTTACAACGAACTTTATCCCGAAAAGGTCGTACATGAGTGGTAAGAGCCATGGACTCTTACAAATTTAGTTCGTGTTCGATTCCCTCTCTAGAATAATGTATTGTAACTCTTTGCCAATTTTTTATATGTACGATGAAACTTCCGCATAAAAAAACTTAATAGTTTTTCGTAGCCTCTTGTTTTGAACTGGAGGTACAGGACAACTCGCAGGTATAAAGAGAGGTTCTGTGAATTAACGGAAAGTTCCGTGATATTTACGGGAAGTCCGTTATCGAACAAGCAACGTGTATGTTATTTTACGAAGAGTTCTGGAGAATTTTGCACCAATAATGTTCGGTATCTTCACGGGATTCTTTTTAACAGTGTGCAAGTAATAAATAACCGAATTCGTTGTGACTGCAATACCACTTATTTAAACCACTTATTACAATTTAGACGGCATACTGTTAGAAAAAAACAATAAATTGTATTCGAAAGGGCATTTTAACGTCTCCCGGTGCTATACCTGAAGGATTATTATGGAACGNAGTCCGTTATCGAACAAGCAACGTGTATGTTATTTTACGAAGAGTTCTGGAGAATTTTGCACCAATAATGTTCGGGATATTCACGGGATTCTTTTTAACAGTGTGCAAGTAATAAATAACCGAATTCGTTGTGACTGCAATACCACTTATTTAAACCACTTATTACAATTTAGACGGCATACTGTTAAAAAAAAAACAATAAATTGTATTCGAAAGGGCATTTTAACGTCTCCCGGTGCTATACCTGAAGGATTATTATGGAACGNAAAAAAACAATAAATTGTATTCGAAAGGGCATTTTAACGTCTCCCGGTGCTATACCTGAAGGATTATTATGGAACGGCTTACGAACTAACTTATGACCTAGCTTAAACTAATACTCATGGCTTGGGATTCGAACCTAGAACCTCCCGCGCCCCAAATCGGCGGCGCACCAACCGACTGCGCCACGGGAGTTCAGTTACTGTGTATACGGCGGGAGAAATTTTTTTTTTGTTCTCGGGTATAGCTCTTGAGCAAATTCCAGAAGAAGTTTCCGTGTATCACCTTGAAGATATCGGAATACACTTCTAAAAATATTCTAATTGTAACAATTGGAGTCAGTGCACTGGTTGCCTCTGTAGTTTCCTTAATCTGTCACATTGAGGATATTGGCTGTCATATACCGTACGATAGATGGCGAGTGTTTCAGGTACTTTTCTCTAGTAGTTATTTACGTTGTTAAACAGTTAATGAAACTTCGTTGTATGAAACATACCCGAATACAGAGGAAATTTTATCCATCATAATGAGCGATAATGGCTGCTTAATACGTTCTGACAGCGAATCAAAAATGGTTCAGTAGTTCAACAAGTTACTAACTGCAATCATATTAAGCACACAAATTCTACATTACAAATGTATTACATATAATCGATTGTAGATTTCTAATTTATAACGATCATAGACACTTAAATTTAAATTGCATCAAATGCAGGGAAATTAGCTGGTTTTACAGCAAGTATGTGTGTGGCTAATCAAACATACTTAGAAATGTATAAACTATAAACTTATATTCACTTTTCAGTTAGACGACGTTTAGCCGTTAGTAGTACAATTTTACAGAATTAATTTCAAATCCATCCAATATCAAGAAAAAATTACATAATCTACAAAAGTTAGTTTCTTTGTGAAGCATTTATTTGTCTCAAATTTTTGCCTCGTAAATAACAGGAATTCAATTATACTACATGATCAAAAGTATCCAGACACACACCAGAAAATGAAGTACAAGTGCCCTCCACTGGGAACACTGGCAGTCAATACTGTGTTGGCCCACACTTAGCAGTTATGACAGCCTGCACTCTCACAGGCATACTCTCAATCAGATGGCGGAAAGTTTCCTGGGGAATAGCAGCCCATTCCTTGCGGAGCGTCGAAATGAGAAGAGGTAACGGAGTGGGTCGGTGTGGTCAAGCACGAAGTCAGCGTTCCAAAACAACCCAATGATGTTCTATTGGATTTAAATCATGACTCTTCGCAGGCCAGTCCATTAGTGAGGCGTTGTCGTCAAAACACTCCTTCATACACTCTGCAGTATGGATGGGTGCTTGGCCATGTTGAAAGACACTGTGCTCATCCCTGAACAGGTCTTCGATGGTAGGCAACACGAACGCGGTTGGGATGCCAACGTAAACGTTTGCCTTGTCAGTGCCATGTAAAGCAACAACATGGCCAAACCCCCTCCAGGAGAACATGGCCTCACTGTAACCCCACCACCCCCGAATGTCATAGTCGGCACTTTACAGGCTTTAAGATGTTGTTCACCAGGCATTAGCTACACCCAGCCCCTATCATCGGATCGTCACATTATATATCGTGATTCATCACTCCGCTGGTTTTCAAGTGTCCTATTGTCCAGTTCCGATGCTCCTTGCACCATGCGAGGCAGCGTTTGGCATTTGCATGTGTTGACGTGTGGCTTGTGGGCAGCTGCTCGGCCATGGAAACCAAGTTTCCGCACCTCGCGCCAAATAGTCATGGTGCTTAGAGTAGATCCTGACGCAGGTTGGAATTTCTGTGTGATGGTGGCGTGGATGATTGACGATTGCGCTGTACGACCCTCTTCAACACACGACGGTCTCTGTCGGTCAACATGAGGGGTTTGCCTGCAAGATTTTGGGTAGTACGCTACATTTCACGTTTCCACTTCTCTATAACATTGGAAACAGTGGACCTAGAGATATTCAGGAGCATGGATAGCTCACGCTCACATAGCACCTGACCACCTGATCACGTTGAAAGTCCGTCAGTTCATCAGACCATCACATTCTGCTTTCTCGTACTGTCTGGTAACTACTGCGATCTCTGACCATGAGTTCCACGTGGTAGAAGGTACAGTAATGTGTCGCCCTCTATGATAAACACATGTTTCGCTGATGTCCGGATACTTTTAATTACGAAGTGTATTATTGCACGGACAAATATAGAACTTGCAGTAATCGCCTTTTGGCAGATATGTAAGTTATCTGTGCAAGTAAATGTGTGTACGTTTAGGTAGCCAAGTGACTGAATATTTACCTGCTGAGCGGCTATTCACGTGTGATCGGAAACACATTTTATAAAGTAAATTCTGTCTAAGTAACCAACGACACAGCTTTACTGCTGCGGTAACAAAAATATATATCGTTGTTTGAATACACATCCATAACTTTCAACAGAGCCTACAAAAGGGCAAACTTTTCAATGCTGACTTTTTGAACGTACGTCAATTTTTCACGACCCCTGGATTTTTCAGTTGAAATGAACAATAACTAAATATATCTAATAATAAGAACGTGACGTCATATTGCCTAGCTGAGAGCGCGTAAAAAAGCGGGAGAAAGAATGATGCTTCTAGTTTCTTAAGAGATAAGCTTTTTTTTATTTAAGATCCGAATTTTTACGCCCTATAAGTAATACCCAAACCCTATTACTTCCGCTCTCCGTGTCACGTGAGATATTGGACGCGTGATCAGACTTTGAAATTCTTCAATAAACGCTTTCCCATAAAAAAAATTAATTTCTTTATATATNATATTGGACGCGTGATCAGACTTTGAAATTCTTCAATAAACGCTTTCCCATAAAAAAAATTAATTTCTTTATATATTGCGCCCGTCTACAGACGCTAAAATGCGCTAACCAAGAGAGTATAATCAATACTGACCTCCGATCTGTATTTGTTGCGGAGTGGTGAGAATCTTAGCAACATTACGTTGGAGAGGTATACTGACAATACAAAAAATTTATTTTTTTAACGCCAAATAATATAGGCGGTGATAAAATGGTACACGTGAGGCTATTTTGGTCTTAATNAAAAAATTTATTTTTTTAACGCCAAATAATATAGGCGGTGATAAAATGGTACACGTGAGGCTATTTTGGTCTTAATGCACCCGAAAAATCCAAACTGCAGAAAACCTCAGTTAGTCACTCCGCAAGTCTTTCATAGCTTACAAATTGATATGATAACTATTTCTTTTCCTACTGGAATATCGCTTTAAATCATGTGGCGGCAGTTTTTATAAAATGGTTCTATGTTGCTGGGATAAAATAAAGAAAAAAACATCAGCTTCCCTTTGTGCAATAGTATTGAACTACGAATCATTATTTTTCATTAATAAATAATTAATGCTGTTTCAAATATGGTATAAATGCATTATAAAATACAAGTACATGATATAATTCACGTAAAGTGTGTCTTCCAAAATCGTCTTGACAAAAAAAACACAATATTAAATAAACTTAATTAACGTTCNTAATTCACGTAAAGTGTGTCTTCCAAAATCGTCTTGACAAAAAAAACACAATATTAAATAAACTTAATTAACGTTCGAACAGCATAGTTTCACTTTAAATACATTTAAATTAAAATAATTAATTTTTCTCATCATGACCCACAACGGATATATTAATAATAAATAAATAAAATTGANACATTTAAATTAAAATAATTAATTTTTCTCATCATGACCCACAACGGATATATTAATAATAAATAAATAAAATTGAACCGTGGAAGTTACGATCTTAAGTTTTAATCACAAGTTAAAGAGGCCAGCTTAGGGGATTAAATACTTGTCCTCAGTAATCGTTACTACATTGTTTGAACTGTGTTCTATTTTATATGACACAAAATATTTAACATATGCCAGATTGAAACCGTCCCGAGATTCTTGATACTACAGGGCATAGTTTCCCATAATCCTGTAACTACGCCAAGTGTAAGTCATTTCCTCCCAATAACGATTCATTCCGAGAATTAATAGAAATAATAACACAAAACCCCTACGTTTTTCCTTCTTTCCACACTCATGAGCTTTGCACTGCGTAAACATAAAACATTCGAGACAATAATAATGTATTTTAAACCACTCTCTTTTCATGAATTACTTCCCTACAGTTCAGAGGCCACCCACATTTTTATTATAGCTTACTCACGGTTACTTGAAACATTTCTGAATACATGCGAATGTTCTACTTTCAGTAAATTCCACCGCCTCATGCAAACAAAGCTTATCCGGGTCTAGAAAATTACAGCAGAGGAACGACGCACCGCATTCGTGTGCACTCAGTTAAATATTATTTTTCATAAGAACTATTTCGCTCTAGGCATTACCAACACACCTATTTTCCCAATGGCTTTATTCATATTGATTATAAGTAAAATATGTAGATGTATACATAAAAAATAAATAAAATTTTAATTGGAACAAAAATAAGGTACTTTAATGGTAACACAAGTATAAAACGTTTGTCATACATAACAGAATTAGAAAACAACTAAACAACGTCACACATAGTGTGATTTTTCTGATGTTTGATTAAAAAAGTGTGAGGTGTGAAGAAATCGCGAATAAACAATAGTCTGCGATCCAGGCTCTATCCTCGGGGGATCAGAATCGCATATTTCACCCGTGGGAAACAAGGCGGACGTAGTCTATGGCAGGTAGGTTTTGTCAAGTCGCTCCCGTTCCCTTCTCCATTACGTTCCGCCGCCTCTCACGCGCATTATTTCCCCGCATCCATTCTTCAAACTCTCTTGGATGGAAGTTCATGTGTCGCGAGTACGGCAGCAAGCCTCAGTGTAGAATCTGCCCCCCCCCCCCNTACAAACGTACATGTTGACCATATAGCCTATTCGCGGTTGCTTTCAACTCTTCTGAAGCACTGTTAAAGTTCTACTTCCAGGATATTCCTCCGTCTAATGCAAATAAAGCTTATCCGAATCTACAAAAATACACCGAAGCGACAACGCGCCGCATTCATGTGCACTCAGTTAAATCATATTTTCCGCAACAACTATTTATTACCATGCATTAACAACACATCTTTTTTCGCTGTTTCTATTCATATTAATTATAAATAAAATATTATAACGTTTACTTAAAATATAAGTAAATATTTAAATTTAACCAGAAATAAAGAACTATTAATGTTAATAAAAGTCTAAAACACTTGTGGTGCATGACATATTTAGGAAACAACCAAATACGTCATATATGACGTGATTTTTCAAAGGTTTGATTTAAAAAGTTCGAAGGAGCCACGAACATAAAGTAAGTGTGATACTGTATAGGCTTAAGTGGAAATCTTACAACCCTTGTAGAGAATTACAATTACTACACTTGAGTGCACTGAGTTGAGTTAAGAGGTTGTAACGGCCTACGCACATAAAAAATTCGCCTAATTTCACCTCGCCTTGTATTACTGTTTCTACATTAGGGTCGTGGATAATGGCTTACCATTGGTGCAATGGAGTCCGTTCAACTGACCATCTCGCTGCTGTTGTCTGCATGAGTGTTGGACGGCAAATGACTCATGGTGCGATTGTTTTCTGCCTCGGAGCTTCACCTACTGCCCCTTCCCCCTCCTGCGCTGCCCAATGACAACGCGACGCCGGCCAGCCATGAAATTGTTCGAGAAGACGATGATTGAATTGCATAAAAAAAATGTTCGTGTTCTCTCCTGCTCGAGGAGACAGGCCAGGGAATTTATTAGGGAAGGAACAGCTCTTCCTTGGTTTCAAATGATTGAGAAGGGGATGGGGGAGATTCTTTGTATAACTATTAACACATATTAAATCTCCATTTTTTTTTTATTTTGTATAAGAAGGAAAACATATATATTAATTAATATATCTTTGTGGGGTATTTAAAGTTATGGGATTTTAGTAAAAAAAAATTTATCGATTTTGTAAACCGATATTGCGAATTGATATTTTTGTATTTCAAGAAAGAGGAGAAATATAAGAGGATTTTTTAACTACGATATTTTTTATTGTGTAAACCCAAATTACGCTTTATGATATATCCTGTGATGACACTAACGGGTAGTGTCTATTCCTTGAAAAACGAACATCTTCCTGAGGAAACAGAGACGGTGTCCTGTTTGCATATGTCGGCTGAAACAGTCCCATGTAGGTAGAAAATTGCACCACTCTGCTTCGTCAGTGCGATCAGTCAAAAGGGGTAACAAATTTAGGAGTTTTAAATTTACTGAAAAATTGTTTGGTCTTGCTAAAGGGCAAATAGAGTGAAAAGAGTTTGGGTGCATTAAACAAATTTCCAAATGACTTCTACGGGATCCATTCCTACTGCCTGGATTCAAACTTTGGTAAAAGAGTCCCTGAGTAAGCACTCACCGATGCGGGTGTTACCTGCAAGCCGGAGGACGGAATCGAAGTCTTGCGCCACCTGATGTGTGGGCTGGTAATAAAAGGAGGAGTTACTGGTCAACCTGAGGGTGAGTCCACTTCAATCGCTGTTTTTTTTTATCTTAAATCTCTGCGTAATAGTCTGACAGATGGTTTCAAGGTAGTGCGTAGTTTGAATTTGGGCGCTGTAGTTAAAATGCTTATTTAAATGGCTAAAGTAGTTTCACTTAACATATGTGAAACAGCAGTATTAGATGCTGCAATAATGTTTTATGTACCCGAATCCTTGCAGCGTGTGGTACGGCCAGCTATCAATGAGCGTATGTCCTTTCCCGAATTTTGTCAGGCTATTTTGCGGCAATCAGGTACTTCAGTAGCCATTGCACAGCTCTGCATGAAAATTTTAGAACGATTTCAGAATCCTGGAGGATCAATGCAACATTTTGCACAGGAGACGATTAGACTGGTAGAAGTTTTGGGTTTGACATGTGTGGAAGCAAATTTGGTAAAAATTATGATTAGTTTTTTAATTTGTTATTTGCCACAAAGCCACAAATGTTGCACGAGCTGTAAGCGTTCGTAGTTAAGGTAGAATTGACTTTGGCGATAATAAGCAAGGATCTATAGGGAATTAACATCTAACAGGCAGTGTCAAATTGGTTTTTGGTTGAACCATCCGAAGACGAAATGTTTTTACAAAACCCAAAAATAAGAAGGAAATTCCGTACAGGTTAAGCCGAAACATAAATGCCAAATTTGTTTTCGGGTCAATTACACAAATGAAAACTGTTTTTATTAAAAGGCAGAAAGTGACAGAAAAGTAGTACTACCAGGAAACGGGGAACAGTCAGGCATAAAAGAAATGTCCCATGGTCAAAAACAAGTGAAAATGGTAATTTGTTGCAGATTTGGTAATCCTAGTCACCTTCAATTTAAATTACCTTTACAAGGAAAACTTGTGTGATTAGGTTCGGCTTCAAAAGCCAATTTTTTTTTTAATGAATGACTTGTTGTATGTTCCATTAAAAATTAGAAATTTAACCATGTTCGCGTTGCTAAGTAGGTTGTCTCTGCGTGTCGTATAACATGAAACCTGTAATAAAATTATGCGTAACGCGTCAGTTGCCATCATACAAATAAAAAGGGGAGAGTCTGTCGTATTTTCATTAGCAGACGGAGGATTGATTATATCAGATGTGGTAGCAGCGATAAAAATTAAAATTGAACTATTTTCATAGAACATGTCTTTTCGTATTTTTGAAAATTTATCACTTGACGTGATATTGGGTATTGATTTTTCAGGCCGCACCCACGCATGTATTGACGTAGCAATAAAAGCATTGAAATGTAGTTTTTCCCCTGAGACTGTTATTGTTTTTCAAATTAAGCCTTCCCGATGTCGAAAGATTCAGTTGTTACAACATTCGGAGGAGATAGTAAAGGCAATAGACCAGTTAAAAACAGAATATAGTGATGTGCTTACGTGAAAGGTAGGGCATTGTATAGAGGTTCCTGTNAGGCAATAGACCAGTTAAAAACAGAATATAGTGATGTGCTTACGTGAAAGGTAGGGCATTGTATAGAGGTTCCTGTTGTTTTGAAATTAAAAGATAGCGAGCCTGTAATGTGTGTGCTATACCGTGTGTCTCCGCCCAAAATTCAAATATTTAAGATGTTAATCAATGATTTAAAGGAACGGGGAATTGTGGAGGAATCCACTAGTCCGTATGTGAGTCCATCTTTTTTGTTACCGATAAAAACACCAGGTCAGAATTGGTTAATATGTGATCATAGTAAATGTGACGGTTTCTTCCGACACAGGCAAATAGGACTCCGTCTCTGATTCCTCAGGAAGATTTTCGTTTTTAAAGTTATAGAGACCCCCACAAGTGTGTCATCAAAGGGTACTATAAGTTTGGGTTTGCACAATCAAAGATTTCATCTGTAGACAAATATATTTCCCCCTTTTCTACAGTACAAAATATCAATTCTTCCCAATTTGGGATTACAAAATATATTTTAAAATGTCCTAAAATTCCATGACTTTTAAATAAATATTTAGTTTCCTCACAAAGACCTATATATATGATGATGTCATGGCTGGCCGGCGTCACGTTGTCATGGAGTGGCGCAGGGGAGGGAAGAGGCAGCAGGCGAGGCTTCGAAGCGGCACACTAGCGCGCCATGTACCATTTGCCGTCCAGCAGTCATGCCAGCCACAGCAGCGAGGTGGTCAGTAGAGCGGGTCCCATCGCACCAAAGGTACGCCATGTCCACGGCCCTCATGTAGAAACAATAACGAAAGACGAGGTGAACTTAGGCGCAGATTGGATGTGCGTTGGCTATCACAAAATGTAAAAAAAAATTGTATATTGATTAATATCCAGTACCAGTTATGAGGATTGTTTTCCAACACTTGCAAAGAGGCAAATATTTCACCATGTTGGATTTAAATTCAGCTTTTTTACAGTGTGAGTTACATCAGGAAAGTAGAGCGCCGATAGCTTACTATACCCTTTGGGGGTTGTACCAGTTGACGCGTCTGTAAATTCAGAACCGCAATGTATGTCCCGAGTGTTGAATAACGTGTTAGGATGGTGCTTGTATGAGTTCGTCTTTACGCACATTGATGACGTGTGCGTGTACAGCGACACGTTGGAGGAACACCTTAAAAACCCTTGCAGACAGTGTTAGGCGCGCGTTAAGAAACGCTGGTCTGACGGTGAACCCAGGAAAAATTAGTTGGGCACAACAACATGTGCGATATCTAAGGTTTATTATTGCGGAGGGTAATTTACTCACTGATCCTGCTAAAATGAAATTTGTAGTTAATTTAAGAGGTGTTAAAAAAATTTTACGAATGTTTGCTTTTATAGTAAATTTATTCCAAATTTTTCTGACCTTACAGAACCATTATACCAGTTGAAAAGAAAAGATGTACCTTTTTTGTGAAACGTGGAACAAGAAAACGCTTTTTAAGAATTTTAAAGAAATGTTAGCTAATCCTCAGGTCTTGCATTTGCCAAATATTTCTAAAGAATTTTTTTTGCAATGTGAAGCAAGTTCCGTGGCCTTCAGAACGTGNAGGTCTTGCATTTGCCAAATATTTCTAAAGAATTTTTTTTGCAATGTGAAGCAAGTTCCGTGGCCTTCAGAACGTGTTTAAAAAAAAAGGTAATTTTTTGCCGATAGCATACGCCAGTAAATTATTAACTTAGGCATAACGGGAATTTATAAATTATGAAAAAGAGTGTTTAAGTTGTATACGGGCAATGGAAAAATTTCACATTGATTAGATCATGCTCTGTTTACTTTATTTATGGATAACCTGGCCCTTAGCTGGTTGTTAAAATTNCTCATGTAGAAACAATAACGAAAGACGAGGTGAACTTAGGCGCAGATTGGATGTGCGTTGGCTATCACAAAATGTTAAAAAAAATTGTATATTGATTAATATCCAGTACCAGTTATGAGGATTGTTTTCCCAACACTTGCAAAGAGGCAAATATTTCACCATATTTGATTTCAATTCAGCTTTTTTACAGTGTGAGTTACATCAGGAAAGTATAGCGCCGATAGCATATTATACCCTTTGGGGGTTGTACCAGTTGACGCATCTGTCAATGGGGGTAAATTCAAAACCACAATGTATGTCCCGAGTGTTGAATAACGTGTTAGGATGGTGCTTGTATGAGTTCGTCTTTACGCACATTGATGACGTGTGCGTGTACAGCGACACGTTGGAGGAACACCTTAAAAACCCTTGCAGACAGTGTTAGGCGCGCGTTAAGGAACGCTGGTCTCACGGTGAACCCAGGAAAAACTAGTTGGGCACAACAACATGTGCGATATCTAGGGTTTATTATTTCGGAGGGTAATTTACTCACTGATCCTGATAAAATGAAATCTGTAGTCAATTTTACTCAACCAAAACATTTAAGAGGTGTTAAAAATTTTTTAGGAATGGTTGCCTTTATAGTAAATTTATTCCAAATTTTTCTGACCTTACAGAACCATTATACCAGTTGAAAAGAAAATATGTACCTTTTTTGTGAAACGCGGAACAAGAAAACGCTTTTTAAGAATTTTAAAGAAATGTTAGCTAATCCTGAGGTCTTGCATTTGCCAAATATTTCTAAAGAATTTTTTTTGCAATGTGAAGCAAGTTCCGTGGCCTTCAGAACGTGTTTAAAAAAAAAGGTAATTTTTTGCCGATAGCATACGCCAGTAAATTATTAACTTAGGCATAACGGGAATTTATAAATTATGAAAAAGAGTGTTTAAGTTGTATACGGGCAATGGAAAAATTTCACATTGATTAGATCATGCTCTGTTTACTTTATTTATGGATAACCTGGCCCTTAGCTGGTTGTTAAAATTACAAAAGCCAGCCGGTAGATTGCCACGGTGGTTAGTGCACCTCGCTCGCTTTCACTTTACCGTACAGGATGTAAAGCGGATCGATAATTCTGTAGTGGATGTGTTGTCACGCATGTATTGCGAAGACATGTTTGAGTCCGTGGAAAATAGGGCCCCTGTGGATAGTCCGTTGTCTGATTCAGTTTCTGCTTGAATGAATGTTTTAAAATTAAACACGTTGCATAAGTTCCCCAGTGCTTTTACGGATATAGAGGAACACCAAAATTCTGACATGATGTAAACAGATATTGTCTGAAATTGAGGACGGAAATTCTTGTTATCTAGTTTATAAACGATTTCTAGGATAATGGACAAAAAAAGGCATATTCAGAGTTTTTGAACCTGAAAAATTAAGGGCAATGGTTAATAATTTATCTTTAATCCTTTTACGGGGGAAACACGTGACGGGATAAAACAATTACCCGTGTGTTGGAACTTTCTACGTGGCCAAAAGTGCGCAACGATCTGGAAAATTGGGTCAATTGTTGCAATGCGTGGCAGCATGCAGAGCCGAAAAATCAATAACCAGAAGGACAATATGCCGGTAATGCGCCATTGTATCCTTGGGAGCGCATTTATTTGGATGCGACGGGCCCATTGCCCCAGAGTACCTATCAATATGTATATGTCCTTGTGGTCATAGGTAGTTTCAGAAAATGTTGTTTATTTTTTCCGTTTCGAACCATAAAGGCCGGAGAAATTTGTAAGGTAGTTAGGCAGAGATCATTTAGTGTTTTTGGCTCGCTCATGTTTATAGTAACTGATAATGCTACGTTTTTTCTTTCTCAATAGTTCCGAGATTTAAATTTTATTTGGGGGGTAAAGATGGCGTAGAACGCTCCGTACCACCCTCAGGCAAATTAAGTAAAAAAGGTGAATCAAAATATCAAAATTACCTTACATTGTTTTTAATCTGTAGCATAATGTTACTGGGATAAAGTGTTATATTTTATTTTTCTCTGTTTTAATAATTAAGGGTGAGTATAAAAGAATATCCCAACTTTGAAAGTCTATAATATCAAAACCAAACAACCTACAACCTTGATTGACCAATCAAATGAACCGTAGAACCGTGAGGTTTGTTTACCATTCATTCATAAATATTCTATGTGACCACCATAAGCAGCCCGAACGACATCTACGCGATATTCAAACTCGTTCCATGCTCTTGTCAGCATGTCCGGTGTTACGGTTTGGATGGCGTTGGCAACTCTCGATTTGAGGTGGTGAGGGGCAAGCGAGCTCGCATTCGACACAAAATGTGAAGGGGCCTGTCTGATGTTTTCTTTGTATGCTGAAAGGTGACACTGGGAGCGTCTGTCGTCGCATTATGAGCGTGTGTTGTGTGAAAGTCCGCATCACGATGGCGACTGAACAATAGAAGGCGTTCTATGTTATTCAGTTTGCTAAATATGAATCAGTTACGACTGTTCAACGTGAATTCCGTCGCTAATAAGGACGTCGTCCACCCGATAGGTGGAGTATCGGATGTTGGTTTCGTCAGTTCCATGACACAGTGTGCCATTGCAAAGGTAAAAGTTCCGGGCAGCCACGTGTGTCCGAAGAGAATGTCCAACGCCTTCAACAAGCGTTCAGTCGCAGTTCGAGAAAATCAAATCGACAAGCTAGCCGGGAAATGCAAATCCCTCAAGCGACGGTATGGATAGCGTTGCGTAAGCGATTGCTGTACATACCATACACAGGTTACCGCTTGTACAGGCTCTTACCAAAAAGGATAAAGAACTGAGACATAATTTCTGCACGTTCGTTCTTGATCAGAACGACGTAGACGATGTCTGCATGTATATGCTGGTTTTAGCGATGAAGCGACGTTCCATACAAATTGTAAGGTGAACCGGCACAACGTGCGGTTATGGTGTCAGGAGCTTCCACATGAAACCAACGAACACGAGTGCGCTTCCCACAAAGTAAACGTGTTTTGCTCAGTATCCAAAGACACTNTTATGGTGTCAGGAGCTTCCACATGAAACCAACGAACACGAGTGCGCTTCCCACAAAGTAAACGTGTTTTGCTCAGTATCCAAAGACACTGTTTCCAACCCTTTTTTTTCACGAGACCCTCTGTTACTGGAATCCCTTATTTGGACATGCTAAAGAGTGGTTGTTTCCTCAGTTAGAAGATGCTGCAGAGGACTGCATTTTCCAACAGNTCCCTTATTTGGACATGCTAAAGAGTGGTTGTTTCCTCAGTTAGAAGATGCTGCAGAGGACTGCATTTTCCAACAGGATGGTGCGCCGCACAATTGGCACCTAGCTGTTCGCGGATAACTGAACGAGATGTTGCTGCAACGCTGGAACAAGAGTATGGAAGGAGTTTTATTATCGCGTAGATGTCGTTAGAGCCGCTCGTGGTGGTCACATCGAACATTTATGAATATATGGTAAACAAATTTCACAGTTCCACGGTTCATTTGATTGATCAACCAGGGTTGTAGGTGCATTGGTATTGATATTATAGACATTTAAAGTTGGGGTAGACTTTTATACTCAAACTGTATAGTACACAGTACTCATAAATATGCTCCTTCCGAGGTTTCCAGAGTAACAGAGCTGGCCCACGGGCCACTCGGTGGCGCGAAATAGTGGTGGATCAGCAGTTTCCATTTAAATGCACAGGAGCTTGGCACATGGGCCACAACGGCCACTACAGTCACGCCACACACAATATAGGTGGCCTGTCCCCGCTTATAGTGGCTGCCAATAGTGGCTCAGGAGCTTGGCACACAGGCCACATTGCTCGCTACAGTCGTGCCACACACAATGTCGGTAGTCAGTCCCAGTTACCGGTGGCTCAGGAGCTTCGCACACGGGCCACATCGTTCGCTACAGTCGCGCCACACATAATGTCAGTGGTCAGTCGCCCCTACCGGTGGTATCACAAGTGGCTCAGGAACTTGGCACACAGGCCACATCGGTCACTACAGTTGCGCCACACACAATGTCGGTGGCCTGTCCCTGCTACTGGTGGCCACCACTAGTGGATCAGGAGCTTGGCACACGAACCTCATCCATCGCTACAGTCGCGCCACACACAATGTCAGTGGTCAGTCCCCGCTACTGGTGGCACCACTAGCGGCTCAGGATCTTGGCACACAGGCCACATCACTCGCTACAGTCGCGCCACACACAATGTCGGTGGTCAGTCCCTGCTACCAGTGGCTCAGGAGCTTGGCACATGGGCCACATTGGTCGCTACAGTCGTGCCACACACAATGTCGGTGGTCAGTCCCCGCTACCGGTGGCCACCACAATAACTCAGGAGCTTAGCACACGAGCCAATCTGCGGCTTGTAGTGGCGTGATCACATACAGGATGTCAGCTATATTCGACACGGAATTGTTTAATACCGAGGTGAAAAACCGTTTAGCAATATGGGACCCGAGATCTGTGCAGTACAGCAGCAAACTTAATAAGAAAAATGCTTGAGAAGGTATTTGCTGTAAATTCATTCCAAAGTATGAGGGGAAATTTTCGGCCAAAAAGAATGCTACAGGTGAGTTAGTATCCTGTCATGTNATCTGCGGCTTGTAGTGGCGTGATCACATACAGGATGTCAGCTATATTCGACACGGAATTGTTTAATACCGAGGTGGAAAACCGTTTAGCAATATGGGACCCGAGATCTGTGCAGTACAGCAGCAAACTTAATAAGAAAAATGCTTGAGAAGGTATTTGCTGTAAATTCATTCCAAAGTATGAGGGGAAATTTTCGGCCAAAAAGAATGCTACAGGTGAGTTAGTATCCTGTCATGTAACTAACTACTTAAGGTTTAATTAATTTGCGTGGTTCTGTTTACACGACTTAGTATTAAAACAGTAATTCGTAAACAATTAAATGGTTCCAAAATTAAATATGCGAACATGTTTGTACGACATTGAACTGCTGCAGTCACAGACAATAATATAATTTACAATTGAAGTGTCTTTTAACGTTCATGATGGGATATAGCAATGGTAACGTGAATTATTATGTTTTTTTGGTCTATTGTTGAGTGACGAACAAAATTATAATTTTAATAACCAGCCAATAAAATAAAAGCTGTTTATTTGACCAACTAAAAACGTACGAGTTAAATTTCTTCATTATACTCTTCAGATTATCGTTTGCATTGGTGTGCTCACTATTACCAAACGAATCACAGCAAAGCATGGAGAAATGTTTCGTTTTTATGTACTGTACATAAAAGCAAGTTTAGATTGAATAGGAAATGACGACGATCTAAACATTTGAAACTCATGTAACTTTATGCAATGCTAAACATATTTAAAGTAAGGTAATTCGAGTAGAGTGTAACCATAACATGGAAATAATAGTGAAATTAAACAAGTAGCATGTAATTAATGTAGTTGTAATGTACATACAAAGTGTTTGTTCACATGTACATTTCTAATAATACTGTTTACATGCAACTGTATATACAAAAAATATATATATTACAGTAAATAAAACGTTATAGGTGTCGATTACAACAGTTTCTCATATTTTACCATTCTGCCAAGGCACTGATCCTTCTTCACTTTCAAAATATGTTGCGAATTAATCAGGAGTATTATTCTCTTACCTGTTTTTAAACGGTGCTCAAACGTTCATTTCATTAAATCCCGGCACTGTTAGAGTATGGTCAAAATTTAAACTATTACTTTTCCTAACAAAGTTATGGAAAACACAACATCTCTTAACAATATCATCAGAAAACTCTGTAAGAGGCCGATTAAATATTCTCAATTTGCTTGCTAACATCCCAAAGGTGCATTATATGTAACGTCGAGTACGTCATAAAAGAAAGTTAATGTGAAAGGAAGGCTCCTGCCATCACGTTAAATGGTTTTGCTGTCTGTAAGGTTCAGTGAATGGACCTGCAGTTGCTGATACAGGGCATTGTTTAAAATATACTTGTATCCGACGAGATGAACATTAACATATAATTAGCAGCACACACAGCTAACAATACCAATGGAAAGTAAGTATTGCTTATGGCAATAATATAGTGATCCATTATGTGCAGGCTTTATAACGCTAATATGTTTCCCGTCGGAGCATCCTAGACAATTTGGAAAATTTGCATGCTTGAGAAATTTATCAGCAATATTCAGCAAGTCTTCTTCCGTTGGTAATTGAATGCATACATCTTTCAAATTGTGCCAAATGATAATACATATATCCCTCACAATAGTTATTGCTGTAGATATTCCACATCTGTAGGTGAAATGTAGATCAGAGAATGAGCATTCTGTGGCTAGGTACCTGTAAAAATTAAATATAATTAAAAAAAAACGATGTAAAAGCTGAGAACTTGTACATACAGATTATATATTTTTTTACTTACGTTTGCATAAAAATACATGGGCAGGATTCTTTTAAATTACGTTTTACACAATCAAGTAATAAAAAACAGTGTGTTTGACCCCCCCTCAAAACTATGATTATTTCCAGGTTGAAACAAATGGTATGCATGCGTATATTTTTTAATTATTGTATAATTAGCATTTTCGCCATGTAATGTACTGTGCTCTTGTTACCCTAAGCAATACTGCAATTTTACAGCAACACCACTGCTGCGAAGATAGAATAACTTGAGATATGGTTTCAGCAGGGAGGTTTCAAAACAAAATAACACCAAAAGTGGATTTGCATCACCAGGCCGCAAGTAGTATGTTTTATATAACCAACTGCAGTTTCTTCTGTCTCTTGCTGAACCTCGATCTACATCGTCATCTGTAGACCAAGTTGAAGACAACTATGAAAACCAAAATAAACCTATGAAAACTATGAAAACCAGCTCGTCGAACGACGTTTTTGAAACTCGAAAATAATCAAATAATTGTGTGCCATCTTCTTTCAGATCTTCGTACAAAGTGAGAAACTGCCATTTTACTATACAGCTGCTCACCAAGGGGTGTACACAAAACCGACGATAACGATTTTGCATCTTCCTCTTTAGGAGGAGTGCTAGTTAAAGTGTTTCTTCATCTGAATTCACGTTGCGACTGTCTTCTGTGGCGCCACAGAGTGGTCTGTGTGGCGCGGGTCTAAGTGTGGCTTTTTGAGTGCAAATATAGCCGACAAAGAAAAGCTCGTTTGTTGCACTCACGTGACACTAGTACTTTTCTAGCTTTCGGTGACCGAGCGAGGTGGCACAGTGAGAAACCACTAAACTCGCATTAGGGAGGATCCGGGTTCGACCCCCGGTTTGACCATAATGATTTCGGGTTTCCATGGCTTCCCTAAATAACTCGAGACGAATGCTGTGATGGTTCCTTACACATTACATGGCCGATTCCTTCCCTGTCCCCTGCTTCTCTAAGCAGCTTGCTTCGTCTGTAATTACCTCGCTGTTAACGGGACGTAAAGCCCTGCCTACATATGTGCCTAGTTTTTAGAGTGCACTGAGAGCACACCATGTGCAGCCAGTTTTGTAAAACTGCATGGGTACAGACCAAGAAATTTCGCGAAACTCGTTTGAGGACATGTTGAACTTCAACCACATGCACATTTCCTGTCTCTATTGGACGACAGTTTCTTCGGCATGCCTCGAATCTGTTTCTGCCGACAACGAGCCTGCTAGGGAATATAAAGGACCTAATCCCATGCTACATAGTCTGACGTTAAACTGGAGCATCAGCAACTGAACAGCTAACTTAGGATCGACTGCACGACGGATTGTGTATCCTAGCTCGTTGCCGAGTGAACCCGCTCTTTCTGGTTCTCTAGCCGGAGCACTACATCGACGTCTTTGTCGTGTGGATGCAGTGACTCCTCTCGCAGACGTCTTTCGTCCCAGCTTCCCACGTTGTTGTTTGAAATGCCCGCGCTCCCGGGGAATGCAAATCGCGAGCTCGCGTGCCCGCCTGCATTCACCTCGCGCGGGACAAAAGAGCCAATTACAGCCGCCCTACAGCGACGGTAATTTCCTTCCGCCACTCCCCCCTTTTTTCGCACGAATGTTCCGAAACAGGGTGGCGACAATGTCGGAGCTGTGTTGCTGTGTCGTTCTAGCGAGGAGGACTACAGAATAAATGATGAGTTCAGCGGCATGGAACATTTAAACAAGGACCTACACCGTTTCGGATATGTATTTTATATATAAACAGTGATGGCAACGAGAAGGAATGGTTGAGGGAACTATTGCGACGGACATGCACGAATGTAGAATTTGTTGTATGTCACAGAAATCAAAGAAATAACATAAAAGAACTCACACAAAAAATGTCAACGTTAGTCATTACCAGAATATATTTATATGACACACTGACAATACTCAACAAAGAGTGTAGTCAGCAATTAAAAGCAAATGCGACAGAATAGTAGAATGAGTAATATAATTGAAGAAAGAGGGCATATGGTTAAAAAAAATCCTTCCTTTTACTTAAAAGTGTACAAAACAATGCATCCAGAACTCTTCGTAACCTCTCTGTAAAACTAAAGACACGTTGGTTTTAAAAAAACGGACTTTCCGTAAATTTCATAGAAGTTTCCGGGAATTCACTCATTTTCACCGTGAATTCGCTAGTTAATTTCCTGTAAATCCTGTTTTAGAAGAAACAACGTAAAAAAATTCTTAATGTTTGTTGTGTGGTTGTTCTTCTGTGCATAAAAAGACATTTTAAAAAGGTAAAATTATTTTAAACCTGACCGAGATTTGAAACTGAATGAAAAGGCTGAAAGATAATTCTCTGTGAAGTCACCTACAAGCACCTTCTAACAACATCTGGGAAAGTTTTGGTATAAACATAATTATATTTTTTTAGTTTCTATTACAGTTTGTGTATTTTAAGTGTTGCTTACTGTTACAGACGCCTGATGTTACTCTGGGATATTTGAGGTAATAGCTCTAAGAGGCGTGGATAACCCTACTGCCACTGAAACTATAATGTCCTCGTTACAGTGGCAAAGATAGCTTCGTGTAAACTCGGATTTTATTGTTCCCGAAACCCGAAGCTATAGGAAATACGAAGACTTTCGTATTTTGTATTTGCGGCGCTCAGCTGCGTTTTGCAATTGCGGACTGCGTTTTCGTATATTTACTATACATTTCCGTAAAAATTTCCGCAAATACACCGGCATTTTTAACAGTGTAGTTGAACATGAAAATCGACAGTACGCAGATGACACAAACACAGAATCAGAAATAGAAAGACATACGCATTAAAAGTGGATGACACAACAGAGGCAACATACTGAAACACAGTAGATGCTCTATGACAAGCTGTTTCTTCGTTTTGTGTTTTCGTTGTTGTATTTATCTGCGTTGTCTTTGTGTATCATCTAGAGTTACTTGCAAACATCGCTATATACTGACTCTCTTTTTTTAGCCTACCTTCCGAAGGTGCTGTGAGTCTGTGTGTCTATGTGTGTGTGTCCCACTTTCTGTTTTTGAACGCTTCAAACAGAATTTCACCAAACGTGATACACATATAATACTTAGTAAGGACACCTGCATTTTATAATTTTCAACCACGTCGGGCACTTACTTTTAAAATGGCGGTCACTTAAAAATTTTGGGTGGATCTCATATTTCAGGAACCATTCGGCCGATTTAAACGAAATGTTGTATGCTGTCAGACGATTGTGTAAGGATTAATTTTATATATATGGATATTGTTGTTGGTCCGCTATTTTGGAAAATAACACCAATTAAAAAAAATATTTTACATTATATCTTTAAAACTATTGAACCTATTCTCACCCAATTTTGCATGTAAGTCATACTTTGGATACCATTTAAACGTAAGCGAAAAAACTTGATTAATTACTTATTTTTAAAATGGCGGACATACAAATGTTTTAAGTTTATTTAGTATATCTGCCATACAATTAAACCAATTTCTACCAAATTTTTTACTGAAAGTATTTTTTTAAAGTATCATATATATCGACAAATAATTATTTTTGTCGGCCATTTAAGAAGATAGTGCCATAGGAATAAATAAAGTTATTTTGTCATAACTCGATAAATATTAACCGATTCCTACCAATCCTAGCATACAAGTAGTACTAATGCTGATTAAATTAAGTAATATGTTTCAAGCATGGCAGACATTTATTTTCAAAATGGCGGCCATTTAGCTATTTTAGCTTAGAATACCACATCATCGAAACTATGTAATCAGTTCCAACATAACTCTCTATACTGGCAGTATACATAACGACTATTAACTGTATATACATGGAGCATCTTATGTTCGCCATTTTGTAAGAGAGTGCCATGCGAACGAAATAAAGTTATGTCATATCGGGAAAAAATTGATCAACTCCTATAAAATTTGGCAAAAAGTAGTACTAAGGCAGATGATGTCAAGTGGTACGTTTTAATCATCATGCCAAACACTTATTTTAAAAATTGCTGCCATATAAAAATTTTTAGCTTACAATGCTATATCGTCAAAATCATGTAATAAATTTCGACCAAACTTTTAATGTTCGCAGAAGATATTACAACTATAAACTCTATGTTTATAGAGAATATTTTGTCTACCATTTTTTAAGATAGCACCATGAGAGTAAATAATTATTTTTTTATATCTCGGGAATATTCAAATTTGGCAAACAAATAGTACTGCAGCAGGTGGTGTAAATTGGTATGTTTTATGTAGGTCAGTTAGTTATATTCAAAATTGTGGCTGCATACATATTTTAGCTCAGTATATTTTATAAACGAAACAATTCCCACTTAACTTTGTATGCTTGCAGTACCTTTTACAACCATCAAATGTATCTGTGGAGAGCCTCATTTCTCTGTCATTTTTTAAGATTGCCCTACCAATAAAACATAATTATTATATCTCGTATCTCGGGAAACAATCAACTGATTCTTACAAAATTTGGCAAAGATGTACTGTGGAAGGCTATAATAATAAATGAATTTTTTAAAGTAGAACACACCTATTTTCAGAATGGCGTCTATGAAATCATTTTAGTTTTGTGGGCGATATCTACGAAACTATGTAATCCATTTTAACTTAACTTCGTTTTTTGGCAGTATATAACATCGAAATTGCTACTACATTTCTTTCTGTCCTCCATTTATGAAGATCGCCACATGAATTATATGGAGGTTTTATGCCATTTCTCGAGGACCAATCAGCCGATTCCCCCCAAATTTAACACTGGAATATTAAAAATAATTTGTATTAAATTGTGCACACCATAAATTCTGCAGAAAGCCATGTAAACCTTCGTGATTTAATTGTGTTAGACAACGATGTTCAGAATGGCAGCTTCATAAATCAGTTAGGTAAGTTAGACATATCTATTGAACAATTTAACAAAATTCAACTATAATTTTATTAGACAGTATACATTAGAAGGATTGATTATAGAGCTTCTTTTTCTGGCAAATTTGTACTATAGCGTCAAATTAGAAAAAAAAAAAATTTTATGTCGTATCTTAGGGACCAAAAAACAAATTTCCATCAAATTCTTCACCGAAGTAGCGCTACGGTAGTCCATATAAACTTACCTATTTTATGTGGCTAAGTCACTTATTCTCAAAATAAACGCCCTTTAAATATTTTATGTTAGTGAACCCGGTCATTCGGAACATTACACTGATTAAATCCGAAGTTAATACTTCGAATTCGACCACCATAATGCAGTGGATTGCACGCTAGCTTATAGTACGAGGTTCTCTGGGTTCAAATCCCGGGCAAGGCATATGTGTAATTGTAATTGTTTCACTAATGTTGCATAAGTTTCTGGTTTCATTTCTAAAGTTATTGGTTTCAAAGAGAAGTCAAGTCCTTCTTACCAACTTAGCTTTTAAGGAATTATTTAAAAATTAATTGCAACCGTTATGTGGAAAGCAGTAACCTCTTATTAATACTGATTTAATTACGTCTGCACTGTACATAAATTGCTGACTGTTATTCACATATTTTTAAAAAAACTAAACTCGTCTTTTGTGTTTGCATGTTTTAAAGTCATTTCTGGAAATTTTCTGCGACATATAACAGCTTTACAATAATGTATGTTTGAAATAAAAGTGTAATAATTACTCAAAGAGAAGTATTGGTTGTACATATATAAACCGTGTGGCAAATTGGCGAATGTTTTGATTATGGGACTTAGTCTGATAGCGCTCTAGATGTATAGGTGAAGTAACGTTTTATACGCATCAGCACACATTCATCACTACGTACAATACGGAAAGGGTTAAGGGCGAAAAGTGTCATCATTGGAACCGGCGATATTAGAAACTTACCGAAATTAAGTTCTTGAGAGAAAAGGTTACATCCTGAGTTTTAACTGACTATAAAATTTTTCGTGACCTAGTGTGCAATGCACACAAGCAGCAGTGTCAATGAAAGCAAGCGATAAATATGACGGAAAGAGCTGGGTTGCGCGAACAACCGATGTGGCAGGCCGAATTTACAGGGAATGTGAAGAAATTAGCAATACAAAAGTTTTAAGAAAACAGACAGTTATTGGCAGCTGCACTTAATACCAACAGAATACCTAAGTGAAATTTCGTTTTAGCAATTATCGTATAAAAAAATATGAAAAGTACAACATTTTATTTTTTTATACTCTTTTGCAGCACATTAAACGGTTTGTTTGATTCGTTGCAAGTCGAATATCCACATATTCAATAAACAATCATAACTAATATTAAAAATGCGAAAGTGTGTTTGTTGGTTTGCTTGTTCTTCTTTCCCGTCACAACGGAGCAACGGTTCGACGATATTTTTTGTACAGAGAGAGTTGGAGAGCCGGGAAGTGACGTAGATTACTTTTTATCCCGAAAAATATCTCATTTGCTCAGGAAAAATGTTTTATAAAAAATAGCGCTTGGGGTACAATGCTTCATTAATGTAAGTTGCTATTGTGGAACGAAAGCACAATGTCACAAAAAAAAGCGATAGAGGCCCTAAACAAAACTCTACAGGTTATACGAAACAATAAGGACATTATGGGAAGAATGGTTGTATTACTGGCTGGGGACTTCCACCAAACTCTACCGGCGATTCAGTGGAGGACACCTGCAGATAAAATAAAAGCCTATCTCAAGTCGTCAAGCTTATGGGCAATAGTCAAGAAATTCATCTTGACGACAAATATGAGAGTGCACCTCTACAATAACGTTGTTACAGGACATTATGCTGACACACTGGAGAGCCAAAAAAACTGGTATAGGCGTGCATATGCGAATAACAGATACATGGAACCCATCAGAAAAACGCAATGCGATCGGCAGTGCCTATATAAGACAACAAGTGTCTGGCAGAAGTTGCTAAATCGGTTACTGCTGCTACAATGGTAGGTTATCAAGGTTTAAGTGAGTTTAACGTTGTGTTATAGTCAGCGCACGAGAGATGGGACATAGCATCTCCGAGTTAGAGATAAAAAAATTGGATTTTCGTGTACGACCATTTCACGAGTGTACTGTGAATATCGGGAATCCGTTAAAACATCAAATCTTCGACATCGCTGCTGCCGGAAAAATATCGTGAAAGAACGGGACAAACGACGGCTAACGAGAATCATTGAACGTGACAGACGTGCAATCCATTCTCAAATTGGCGCAGATTTCAATGCTGGGGCATCAACAAGTGGCGTGCGAACTATTCGACTGACCATAATTTATATGGGCTTTCGGAGCTGAAGGCCCACTCGTGTACCCTTTGTTGACTGCACTACACAAAGCTTTGCGCCTCGCCTGGGCCCGCCAACACCGCCATTGGACTGTTGATGACTGGAAACACGTTGCCTGGTCTGACGAGTCTCGTTTCCAATTGTATCGGGTGGATGGACGTGTAGGGGTATGGAGACATCCTCATGAATCCATGGACCCTACATGTCAACAGGGGACTGTTCAAGCTGGTGGAGGCTCTGTCATGGTATGGGGTGTGTGCAATTGGCGTGAAATGGGACCCCTGATACGTCTAGATACGACTCTGACAGGTGACAGATACGTAAGCATCCTGTCCGATCACCTGCACCCATCCATGACCATTGTGCATTCCGATGGACATGGACAATCCCAACAGGACAATTCGACACCCCACACGTCAAGAGTTGCTACCGAGTGGCTCCAGGAACACTCTTCTGACTTTAGACACTTCCATTGACCACCTAAACCACCAGACATGAACATTATTGAGCATATCTGGGATGCCTTGCAATGAGCTGTTCAGAAGAGATCTCCATCGCCTCGCACTCCTATGGATTTGTGGACTGCCCTGCAGGATTCATGGTGTGAATTGCCTCCT